>JADLZK010012012.1:0-204951 GCA_015847255.1 Hyparrhenia diplandra | reverse complement strand
TGTTTCTCAATCCTATAGTAGTGTTAAATGAATTGAATTAATATAGATCTAAGGTTACTTGTATTAGTATGTGTGTGTGTATATATATACTAGTATCATACCGTGCGTTGCTACAGGATAAAAAATTTTTATGCTTAAATACATAGATCGCAACTGGACCATATATACTATTAACTAATATCCGTTGTTCATTCTCAGACTTATCAAGCAGCATGGCTGCAACACATTTGTGCAGGACGTGTCCTTGAAAATTGCATAGACGGGTAAATAGAGGCTACAATATACAATTTCTCATAGCATATATAACTCCAATACCTGGTTTTTACAAACAAAACAGATTAAGTTCGTCTCTAGACGTCATGGACCAGAATAGGCACTACTGCTTCAATCTTTCAGTCCTAATGTCTTGTCCAGAAGAAAGCCTCCAAGCTCGCCTTAATGTCTTGTCCAGAAGAAAGCCTCGCCTCGCCTTGTTAGCCTTTTTTCAGTGTTATCTTGAAATGTGAATGCTTTCAACCATCATCATCATTGCACTGAATCTGAACTACAGTTTCAAGATAAAGGTGTAAAGAATTTATGATTGGGTGTAACATAATTTCTACCATCAATATGTCGTGCACACTGAATTTGAACTCATCAGAAAAAAGTTTCCAGCACTATGATGTTCCAACGGTCAATGGTTTCTGCTCTATACCTACCTAATAATAAACCCCACCTAGTCATCAGCTCCTTAGCTTCCGATTATCCAGCCTCCCAAAACTCACGTTGGAGATGCATTGGCAGTGCAGCCGTGCTAACAAGTGAAGGCTCGTGGCGAGGTTGACTTGTTTCTCATTGAAGATTTGTCAATCATTCTCTGAATCAATAATTTCTTTTGTTATCTGAATAAGTAAAGTTACATTTAGTTTCCAGGAAACATGTTCAAAATTAACTAAGGCAAGGCATTAGTACCTCACAATCTCATTACAGAAACTTCTAAAACGATTCATTCAATTAGCATATGTAGAAAAAATAAGTCTACTTATCTCATCCAGGCTACCTAATATGTATAATTAGCAGCATGGAACACCACCACAGCTCACAGTTATAGATTTGATCACAAGCAAGCTACAGAACTGGTTACTGCATGACATGCCAAAACTCTAATATACTACAATTAGAAAAACAGAAAACTTCATAGCTTTGAATGATTGTGTGTTGCAACAGCAAAACATAACACCATTTTAGAGCAATTTAGCTCACTTTGAGGTGCAAACCTCTAATGTGAGGTGGTCTAAAGTTTAGAGCTAACTTTTCAACGTTAGATTAGGAGGATTAGCACATTTAACAAAAATGTAGCAATTTCCAGATTGAACTCGATTTTTTGGTTCATCATAGGGATTTAAGTATGCTACTATGTCCAGGTACACATACTGCCCCCAAAAAAATATATACTCCAATATGGCTTAAAACTTTATCAGTCTGGACATTTTTTATGTAAACTGATTTAAGAGGAAACATGTTTTACAAATTCTGAGTTGACAACATATATAGCTGAATTGTTGCAGGTTCTGGGTGAATTAGTCTGGACTTGATAGGAAATTTGCAAAAAAGCCGATTATGAACTGCACATGGCGTCATTTTTAGATCACGGAGACTTCACTACTCAAAATAAGTGGAATACACTAATTCCGTGATTAAAAGCACTACTTGATATTCATGTCTTGACAAATCCAAGACATGAATATCAGGTTATGTATTTTATAAGGAGAGTTGGTGTCCAAGGTTCACTGAGGTTATCTTCTACATGGCTGTATTTACGGCTACAAAAAAATGCAAATACAGAACTTTGAACTGTCAACCAAAATTCATATTACATTCAGAAGAGCAAGCAAGTGGGGACCTTGTCGGCCACAGGTTGGAGATGCTGAGGTAGGCTAAGCGCTGCAGGCCATATGCTTCAATCCTAACAGCCCGCACATGGTGCACTGCTAGTGTTTAAGTTAGTCTTGGCGGCCTTCACATCCCTTCAATCCGGTCGCGAACAATGGTTACCATTGCAAAGTCACTACACAAGAACAGTAAACAGAAATGCTTTTTTAGAGAATCTAACAGATGATAACAACAGGTGAATGCAAAATCCAAACTGGTTCTATCTCCAAAATAAGAAAAACACCACTGTTATTATTTGTAAAGCCTGCACCACTGCTGGATGAAAATGAGGGAGGTTAATATCAGTACTAATATCCTGCACTGCACCAGTAAGTTGCAAGCAGCAGGCATGTACTACATCAAGCAATGCAATATGTATATATGGAAAATATTAGTAAATTGGCTACAAGGTAGGCAATAAAAATGTTATCACTGAACTACCACACAAATTCCATCATAAAAAAAAGCTGAATAAATAGTGCAATTTTCAGTACATAAAAAAATTCTTACATCCTGTCTGTCAAGAAGGGCTAGGGAAGCTCCACAATCTGAATTCTAATATGAGCTTGGCTGCATCATTCCAAATGTATGTATATAAGCAGTGGTATGTCAATGCTATTTTTTTACCACGACTGTACTTCTATGTACCCACAAAGAACCCAATAACCCAAAAAATTCTCTGTACAGCATTCATTTGTCCAAAACTACCTCAGAGTCTCTAAAGTGCACAATAGAAAAGCTACATTTTGTTGTCGTCCAGTATCATTAATATTATGATTTGTCACAACAATCTCTACAATACAGAACTGCAATTATCATTGGAGGCCATGCAGTAAGAAGATCAGCTCATTGATATTGGTTGAGAAGTAAAGAAACTGTAATTTTCTGGACGGTGAATGGAAATGTCATCACTAAAATTTCTGAAATGTATAGTTAAGATTTAGTAATAATACAAGATGGATTAGCATTAGTGAATCCATTAAGTTCTATATTAGAAAAAAAGAATCCCAAGATAAGCAATAAAAGTGCAGGCATTAACCTCTTATGTTCAGACTTCAGACTTCAGAGAGCAGGCTATTAGTACTTCAGAGTTCAGACTTCCGGAATCTTACTCCTAAAAAAAGATTGGATGGGTTTTGGGAGGAACGAGCAGTTCATGGAGGTACATGTGAACTGAATCGATCCGAAGCAAAGAAATTACCAACAAAATCATAAGGAGACAGAGGCGCCACTACTCGACATCCACCACTGACGACATGGTAATTCTGTTGGTTTTATGTTCTACAGCTAAAACGAATTGCTGCAACATACAAATGATTAAGCCCTCCCCTCAAAACCTAAACCCAATCAGAAGCACATGTCCGATCTCACTGGCACCCTCAATCCAGAGAGGGGCATTTGTCCTGTGGTTGATGATTTGAGTCAATTCCATTAAGATCTTACCCACACGCTTAGCAAAAAGGGTAAGTTATCAATTACCATCGTCCTTCCTTGCAAGCCGTAGAGAGTATCTCGCAGGCCGTCGGGGGCTGGTCGCGCGCATCCTAGAACGGCTGGGGACAGGTCCCGCCCTCCTGGGTGCCGTGAAGGCTCGCTGAGTGCCTCCGACAATCGTTCCGTAGGGGCTGCGGTGGCTGCGAGTTCACCGGCCGCCGGGGCAAGGCGAGTTCCCGCGAGAGCGGTTGCTGGAGCGCCAGTGGCTGGTGCGAGGGCGAGGGGAGGTCGCGGCGGCGACGAGCGCAAGGGGGAGGAGGTCGCGGCGGCGGCATGGGCGAGCGCAAAGGGGAGAGCGCGGGCGCGGTTTACGCGATGGGGGTGGGAGCGAATTGCCCCGAGCAGGTCTGGAGCGTCGGAACGAGCGAAAAACTGCCGGCGGCGCTAGGGCGGAGAGGCTTGAGGCAGCGGGATGGGATGGGATAGGGAGGAGTGGGGATTTCTGGTTTTTTGGAGCACGGGAGGAGAGGCTTGATTTTTGGTGTGGGGTCAGGCTTTTTTCCCGGACACTTTCCATCGCAGGGTGACTGGGTGAGGACGAGGCTGGGAAGTCGATGGTTTCTCACGAGCGGAGGTGACCTGAAAAAAAATTACCGCACCAAATACAAATCTTACTTTTACTCTTTTTATGTTGTAGAGAATATATATTCATTCAGTATAATTTATTTTTGTTTAATTGTCTCTATAAAAGCTTTTATATTTAGACCCACTCCAACATTAGCCGGCGCTAGTTGAGAACCGTGTTTTGGTCCCGCCTTCCAACCCCTTTACTTCCTGTTTGGGAACCGGATTACCTATTGGGGACTAGAGGTCCCCAACGCCAACGTTAGCGGGCACTAGTAGAGAACTAGGCTCGCTTCCCAATCTCTTTACTCTTGGAATCTTTAGTCCCGGGTCCAAGCAGCCGATACTAGAGCCCATCTTCTAATGAAAAAATAAATGAAATCTTTGATATCTCTCTTTACGGTTGTGAGATTCGAACCCAAGACCCTTGCATCATGTGTAGATTTCTTATCAACTCAACCGCACACCACACGCAAAAAGTCATGGGCGCACTCCTTTTAAATTGACTCATAGAGGACCTTTGAATCTCGAGTGAAAAAAAACACATCAACCCTACTAAAAGGCCACCCTTTTAGTCCTAGTTGGTATTGTTCGGGTTGATAACACCAACCGAGATGAAAAGGATGACTTTTAGTCCCGTTTCATATTACTGAACCGAGACAAAAGGGTAGGTGCCCCTACCAAAGAATAATGCTCACTTTAGTCATTAACTTTAACACAATTGAGAGTACATGTACGTATTGAAAGTCGTTTCTCTAATGGTGTGGTATGCTAGATTTAGTCGTATAAGACAATGTAGATTTGCACAAGCGAATATAACAAGCTAAAAATGAAATTATTCTCACATCCTTTATATCTAATAGAAACAAGAGACATCCATTGTAACATGAAAGGACTATGTCCAACAAAATATGAATAATCAAAAAACATGAATAATCAAATTGACATGGTTTATAAACAAATTCTTGCATGTATTACAGCTCAGATAAACCAAAGAACCACATACCAAACTAGACAAGAACATGACCTATTACGGAATAAAAAATAGGAATAATGATTCCTAACTCCATTCTTAATAAGTAATTACCCTACATCCAAAACTAGACAACGAAAAATACGACCACTAAGAAGTTTCTTAACTGAAGTTGTGGTTGATATAGCTACACCCCCTATAGGTTCCAGCTAAAAATGAAATGACGTAATTTTTTGTTGCTTTCATTGTTAAAAAGAACTCCAATCGCGACACCCAAATCAAAAGCCTCTAAATCTAATTTGGGTGCTTTCTTTTTTTTTATGCTTAGTTTTGCGATCAACTCCAACGGAAGCCCCCAGATGTGAGTCTGTGAGCCCCCAATTTGTCGCCAGCGCCGTTGCCCAGTTCGTCCCCGACGCCGCCACCGTCGCTCCGCCTACGCCTACGCCGCTACAGTCAGCCTCCCCTTCGCGCCGCCGCGGACTCACACCTCCCGGCGTCACGATGACCGCGTATGGGGTCCGAGGGCCATGCACGCCTCCCTTGCCTCCTACCTTGCTGACCTCCAACGTAGCGCCACGACCTCCAGCTGCGCAGCGCCGCGGCAGCCGTGGCCTCCAGCTCGGCCTGCTCCAGCGGCTCCCAAGCGGAAGCGGCTTACCTTCTCGTAGAGGCCGCGCTGTCGCGGTGGAGTCGGAGAGTGGGCTCCGCTTCTGATCTCGGGCGGGACGGACTGGCCGTGCTGTCGCGGTAGAGCCGGGCGCCGCCCCCTCGCGACTTCTGAATTTCCCGGACGACGCTACTTGCGGCTGACGGCGAGGCGGACTCCCGGTGCGGCGCGAGATGGCGACCGAGGCCGGCGGCGTGACCGCGGCGGGCCGGGGAGCGGCCTAACGGTGGCTGCTGCTAGCTTGGAGCAGTACATGGCGGCGACGGGAGACGCCAAGGTGCTGCAGTCGGTGCGGATGGTGGCGTCGGAGTTCGAGACGGCTACGCGCATCGTCAAGAACCGGGGCGCCGGCCACCGATTGCCGTGGAGCAGGGCGGGTTCGTGCTGTGGCAGATGTCCCCGGTACGTGGAGCTCGCCGTGGGCGGCAGCAAGGTCCGCGCCGGCTACAACGAGCGCCACACGCCTTGGTTGGGCGCGCACGCCGCCAAGGGACCCGTCCGGCCGCTCCGGCGCGCGCTGCCGGGCCTTGATCCGCTGTGGACGGCGGGGCTGTTTGCGGAGGGGCGAGGCGTAGGGGAGAAGAAGGTGGGCGACGAGGACTGCTTCATCCTGAAGTTGTCCATGGTGCCCTCCGCCGTTCTGCTGCTGTTGGGCGTCGGGCTCGGACCGTTCTGCTGGCGCCCTCCGCCCGCAAGGAGTCCGTCGCCGCCTGGATCACGCCGAGATTGAGCCGCCTGGAGGCCGCGCGCCACCGGGGTTGGCCGCGCCCGCGCCGGCGGATCCTGGCCAGACGGCGGAGGCGGTGAGCGGGCCGGAGCGGCGGCGCGTGCGCGAGGCGTTCGCTTCGCGGACAGGTTGGGCGACGAGTGTGGCCTGCCAGCGGCGCGGCCTGGACAAACGGCGAGCACGACCTGCCACTGCAGAGCCGCGCCGGCGATGGACTGGCCACCGACGATGTAGGTTGCCCTTCACGTCGGCGACGAAGAACAAGAACCTCCCTTGCACATCCGTTCCAACGGAGGAAAGTGGTGGGGCCCACGGGAGTAGGGGCCAGCCAGATCAGGGTTCAAACTAAAATTTGGGGTTTTTAAAATTGAAGAACTCATTAAGGGGCTTCATTGGAGTTGATTTTTTATCGCCCCTAGAATTTAGGGTAGGGGCTCAAATAGGGGGGTGGGTTGGAGTTGCTCTTAAGCCAACGTCCGTGCCTAGTATAAACTTCACATTCCAACAGAGCCTAGTGTAATCACACATGCATGTGTAATATAATTTAGCATACATAAAAAATTTGAGCTTGTTTTGAATGTTATTGAATTTATTTTGAAAATGAATCCTAATTTTGAGCATGCTTCATTAAGGAACTTTGAATTCACTTAATATGTATGTATGCTAAGAAATTACTAGAAATAATTTTTCAAACCATAAATTTAGGTGTTTTTCTAGATTTTTTTTGGAACATTTTAGAGCTAAATAGCTTAACCATAAACTTAGGCATTAGTATATAATAACGCTGCAAAAAAAAAAATACAAAAGTTAAAATGTTAGATAAAACAAAATGGCCCGTGCATGACTTTTCGCATCTATCTAGAAAGTTAGTATAAGACTATTTTATACATTTTCTATATTTTTGTATAGAAAACGACTTCTCCTACTTTTGGTACACGGTAGAATGACTTCAGAAAGTCCTCAACTAGTGAGTAGCAATGTATGGCCATATTTAATCTCCTGGCCGACTAACAATTAGTTAGAACTTATGCCCTAAAAAGATCTAAACACGAGGAGTCCTCGTGGTTGGGCTAAATTTTAACCAAAGCCTTCACTAGTCTGTAGAACCTAATTATTAGAGGCTAACAACTAGTTCTAACCTCTCTTTTTTCGCGGATCGGACTTCACCCGCTTTTCATTAACAAGTGGCAAAGAAAAAAAAGCCAATAAAAGGCGACGACATGGTGGCAAGTGGCCATCATCAACAAACCAAAACTAATGAAAATTTTAGGGGTACCCTAGACACCGAATAATAACGAAAAAACTTTGGTGGGCCTAAAAACTGGTACAAAAACAAACCCGTAGCCCAACAATAACCTCGAATGAATTGGCTTGTAGTCCAATGGTAGGGGCGGTCCACGCTAACAAATCCCTGCTTTCGCTTTCTTGGGGATTTTTCCCAGATTTCACGGCGTTGTGCATTAAACGGCGTTCCGCGTCGAGCGAGGCGCCTGTGGTGACTCGAGAATCAAAACCTTCGGAGGTGCTCAACCGCATAGGGGTGAGTGTCCGTGTTGTGAGCAACAAAAAAAAAAAAAAAAAAACAATAACCTCAGAATCCAAACATGTGTAAGTTGGCTAATGTTTAGCTGACTCTTTTTAGCCATGGTTACCACAAGTCATATTCTAAGCAAACATGGCCTTATTATTATTTATATCAAATCATTTGCTTTCTAAAAAAGTAGAGGTAATCTGTTTTTTTTCACCGCGATATCAAGACTTGAGGTACCTTAAAAGGAATCTACGCAAAGCAAAACTTATTTGTTTGTGCTGAATCAAGCGGAACTTATATGTAAACAATATCTTAAGATTAGCACTAGGCCACTAGCTGACAGTCCACAGACTGCAAATTCACTTATTCACTTATAAATAAAGATGAACAGAGAAATTCTCAAATTAGGAGTAGCAAGCAGAAACATCCGGACAAAGTATTTGATGATCTTATTCTTATCCAAGATGCATCGAAGTATATATCTATCGGCAATTTTGAGGAGTTAAGTCAAAACATATTGGCTATTTAAATCTACCTTAATTCTATTCTACACTTTCAACTGAGACAACATATATGGAACTCATTATCGATCGATACAAAAATCAGAAGAGCTGCAAAAATTACACGCTTCACTTGGAAATGACAAAAGAAACAACCCCTGTTTTAAAGGCGTCGCCTAGGCGTCCACAGCTCACCATGGGAAACAGTGTCGCCTTGTCACCTAGGCACACCTAGCCGCCTTTAAAACAGGGGAAACAACCAACAAAAAAGTGCAATTCTCTGTCAGATAAGGCAGAGAGTAAATAAGACGGTAGAAAAGAGCAACAAGCTAGGGCATACCAAGTAACACTTATACTAAACCACAGATACCGACTCTGTCTTCTACTACATCACAACAGATATCAAAATAGAGTCTCAGGCTCTAAGCACAGCAGCACACACTACATGATGACCAATATTGTTCAGAGACAAGAGCATTTGCCAACTAAAACAAAACATAATATTTAGAGTACCCAGTAGACCAATTGATGTTTAAACCAAGTGTAACAGTAGCACAAGAAATCAAAAGTTTAGAGCTTGTCCTCAAACTCAGAAAGAGGTGTCATCTGTTCCTTGAGACCCTTCCTCTAGCGGCTATCCAGCACCAGCTGAGCAGCCTGTGAGCCAGCCTCCAAAGGATCAGAGCCCATCATGTCCCAGTGGTCAATGACACACTGGGGGAACGCCTGACCAGAGGTTGCAGCCCTCAGCTGGCTGGAGAACCCAAAGGACTCAATGACAGGGAGGTAAGCCTTGATGTTGTAGAGCGGGGTACCCGGCCTTTGCATCTCCTCAAAGACGTGCCCTCTCTTCTGGTTCAGAACACCGTAGATACCACCAAGTGCATTTTCTGGGGCCTGAATCTCCACCAGGTACACTGGCTCCAGCAGCCTTGGCTTGGCCGTGAGCTGAGAAGCATAGATGACCCTCCTGGCGGTTGGGATGACCTGGCCACCACCCCTGTGGATAGCATCAGCATGAAGAACAACATCACAAACCTCAAAGCAAATTCCGCGCATGTTCTCCTCAGCTAGTGCACCCTCCTTCGATGCCCACTGGAAACCAGCCACCACAGAATCCTTGATTTCATTGAGATACTGCACTCCCTTACACATATCAACAACCATGTTTGGGCCGGTGGTCTCAGGTCCAAAGCACCAAATCTTCTTGGCCAGATCCTTGTCCCACCCAAACTCCTGCGACAGGATCTGGGAGCGCACCTTAGGATCATCACGTGGGCCAATGCGGCCCTCATCGATGGCCTCGGCGAGACCCTCCTCCAAAGGACGCGCTTCCATGTACAGACGGTTGTGCTTGTTGGGAGACTTGCTCATCACAGTACGGCAGGACTTCTCAAGAACAGTTTCACGGAAGGACACGACAGGAGGGGAAACGATAATTTCAGCACCACCCATGAAGTCCTCCTGCAGATCCTTCAGGCAAATCTCAAGATGAAGCTCACCAGCTCCAGCAATGATATGCTCACCAGACTCCTCCATTGTACAGAGAACCATAGGATCAGACTTCGCCAGACGCTTCAAACCTTCAACTAGCTTGGGAAGGTCAGAGGCAACCTTGCACTGAACAGCAACACGCACAACAGGAGAGACAGAGAACTTCATTGCTCTGATTGGGCATGCATCAACCTCCTTCTCATTAGTCAGTGTAGCATTCTTCGTGATGAACTGATCCAGACCAACCATAGCAACAGTGTTACCACAAGGAACATCCTCAACAGACTCTTGTTTCTTTCCCATCCAGATAACCGTACGCTGGACACTCTTGACCTCTTCACGTACAGATCCTTCTTCTGGCCAGGGACATAGTTAGGGCCCATGATCCGGACCTTCATACCAGTAGCAACCTTCCCTGAGAAGACACGGCCGAAGGCAAAGAACCTGCCCTTGTCAGATGCTGGAATCATCTTGGAAACATACAGCATAAGAGGTCCCTCCGGATCACAGTTTCTGATAGCAGTTGCATAGACAACCAAGTGCAGCTTGTGCATAGCATGTAACTAGGTAGGTGCCAATACCAAATGCATCAACCTCATGGCCCTACACAAAAATGCCAATAATCATGTATAGATTGCAGTGGCATGATAAATGAATTAATGTGAGCATGCATGTATTTATCACTGACTTGCACATTTGAACCTGCTTGCACAGCCATGTGTGCTGTTGTAACAAAGAATTAAACAGAGGTTTCCACTAGCCAGTTAATTGCTACCAGGTACTGCATTAAGCATAAGTAATTCATTTCTTCCTGTTAGTACAGGGTCCATGCTGTTCCTGTCTGTATTAGATATATGTTAGTCAGTAGCCGTAACTACTAAGCACGTAGTTCAGTTAATGACATCTGACCATTGGATGACATTGACACATATCATTAGCACAAACTTTAAAATGTCAGAAATTACATCATACATAATTTCCAAACCTGTTATACTAGAGAGAAATCTACATGCTACGATGTCAACCATTTTGAATGTATACTATGTAGATTACCTGCTTGTTCAGGGCGTCTATAGTTTCTTCATTAAGATCATTGCTTGCTGTGATACTTGTTTCCCCAAAAGCCAACAACTTCAAATTCTTTTTCAATTGCACGGAAGAACTTATGGGTCTCGATAGATAGGTATGCTAAATCACCAGAGTCCAACCTAATACCGACTGCCTTATACCTGCAAGTGCCATTGGCATCAGACCACTCAGGTTCAATTTTTTATATATATATTTCAGTAACAATGATTCTCAGTCTGCGCTAGCATACGCCAACTGTCCGATGCCGCCTGAGGATGCACCTCCCCTGCCGGCGACCTCAGCCTGCCTAGGGGTCCACCTACCCCACCATAGGCCAGGCAGAACCCCTCGCTGAGCGCCTAGGCGGCAACCTAGCGTCGCCTTTTTGAACATGGGTATACAACCACACACCCGACCAACTGAGTTAGTTCAACTTCCTTAAAAGGGTGTACCACTATCACATGCAAACCTGGAGTTTCCCAAATCTCAGCAATACACATGAGATGCATTTGTAGAGGAAATAAAAAATTACGCACTTAGGGCAGCGAATTCCTAACACAAAGAGCCAAGAGAGCAAGTGCTGGTGTTGGTTCTTATGCCCAAAATGCTTGTTAGGGAGAAAGTTTCTTGCTAATTAGCAGTGGTGGACCCACCGCCCAGTCACCCTGGGCGGGCGGGCGGGGTCCTCCGCGATGTGGAAAGGAAAATTCCATTGTATTAAATAGAAACTTTGTATTTTTTTCAGATAAATATTTTTGCACAATAAGAATTGTCCTGCTCTTATAAGTGTCGGGCTCTGCCGCTGCTAATCAGTGTTACATATCACAGCAGAAGTCCCTGATTATTCCTAAATATTCATCCATCACTTCTAGGTAAGTTAGGCAATAAACCTCAAAACTGAAGATTGAGTACAATGGAAGGGCAACAGAAAAGACATGTTTGCTTAAGTTGAAAGTGCAATTGCTCTTTATAAAGGAAGCAACCACAAAGTTTTACTTGTGCAAATTGAGAAAAAGGAAAACCAAGTATTAAGGGGATGAGCTCAGACAGAATTACCCCATATCCTTGAGGGCCAAAGCAACAGCACAGAAGTTTGGCACTCCACTTCTCATGACCTAGCAGTGGCATGGATTAAAATATCAGCTATGCTCAGATAGAAGTTGATGCGCTAATGCTATCAAGGTCATCCCTAAACATTCACTATCCCATGAGCAATATACTATCTCTAGCAAGCCTAAACTAGCAGGTCAGAATATAATAATATATGCACTATGCAGGTTAGATGCCCATAATATATCCATCGGAGCCAAAGAAAGCAAATGAAAATGCCATGATTTTGGTAGCAGGATATCAGGAATTGAGCCTAGCTTAGTTGTTGTACCCACCCCATATCTCTACTGTAACTTGAAAGAAGAAAATGAGTAGGTGCACTGAAATATTTAATTCAGCGTGCTTTTTCCAAAGCTAAGTAGTAATTAATATGTAACATGAGCAAAACCTGAATCCTGATCAGCCAATTCTGCACCAGAGAGACAAAATCTTCACATTTCTTTGAACCATCAGAACTAGTAAGTGCTTTGTCAGTCATGTCATCAAGACCCTGCAAAACGATACTACGTTAGAGAATAGCTTTGTTTTCTCGTCCAGAACAAAAAACAAATCAGATAGTTGCAAAGTTCATAGCATAGTATATCAATGCCCACTGTGAAGCACCTTCAGACATTCTGCATTTACATAATGGACAAATTTCAAAATATCCAATCCTAAAATGTCTAGGTTGAGTGCATACTATGCATGCTTGACTTACAGGAAAAACCACACGATTTACAAGATGATATCCCTATCTTCATTATATACTTCACCCATCACCCCACATTATTATATGTTTGAATATTAGGGGTAGCAGTGGCACCTGACAAACCATCTGGGTTATCAAATGCAAGTCGCCTAGCGTTTTTTTCTCTCAATATGCAAACGAACAGATTCGTCATTTCTCAAGATATGAACTAGTAGGTTAATCCTATAATTGTGCAAGCGAGAAACATAGCAACTACGGAATACAGCATGTTTGCACTATCTGAACCTGATAAACAAATGTGTACATTACAAAAGAAGCATTGATCTAACTACAAAGAAAATAACAGTTGGAACAGGACTCCCAAAAATGTTTCTAGTATATATAATGGCCTAGCGACACACAGAGGACTCCAGAAATGGCAGTAAACTTAATCATTCACAAAGCAAGGTTGGAATAACAAGAAGTCACCACTAACCATGAAGGAGCTCACAAATGCATGTGAATGAGTCCCACGTATTGGTATCCCAAACAATCTTCCTGCTGCAACATTGCTGTTCAGGTAGAAATCATATATTATGATGGTTGAAACTGCCTTTCAATCCAAGTAAATTTATAAAATAATCTTCTTGCATTGCAAGATCAAGTATACCTACTCATTTGGAAAAATATATCAACTTGATACTCTACATGTTACTATTCTAGACGGTTCATTTAGATCGCACCAGTAGCACAAACAATCAAAGCAAGGCAGACATACCCAGAAAAGCGCAGAAAATAGCCAATTCGAGCTATGAACGAGTCCAAAAAAAAAGAGAACTCAAAAGACTGGGGATAGAGCCAGAGCACATAGTATTTTGTAACTACAGCACAGTGTTCATTGAGTGAGCAAAGCAGACCTTGTTGCATCAAAGCCTCCCATATAACAATATCTTGATGCACTGATTCCTCCATCAGGCCCCTGATAGATGAGTATTTATAGATCTAACATACAAAGGTTAATGGATGAGCAAGCAAAACAGAATGAAAAGTAATACGGATACCCACTTGAGCCCGTCGAAGTCCAAATTCAAGTAAATTCTTTGACTTCCCAGCTACAAGTCGGTGCCGTGCCGCATTTGTGGTCACCAGAGAAGCATAGTTGACCAGACTTAGAAATGGAGTTTCAAGAAGCTGGACAACCTGGGACAAACATCGCAATCTCAATGTATGGGAAAACTAGAATATCAATGCATGTTAAAAATGTGTCAATCTACAGAAGCTACTGTTGTGAAGCTTTTTACATGCTAACTTACTCCTGGTACTTACAGCAACAGGTCCTTCAAGATTCTCATCAGTGGAACTTTAGGGAACACAACATAACCCTCCGGTATGGCATAAACTTCCACATCTGAACAGTCAATCGAACGGAGGTACTCAAAGAAGCCATCCTACAAAAAGAGTGGGGAGCATAAATTAGTTGGTTGCCAGAAGACATGGAAAGAACCATCGCAATGCTAATGGAAATTACAAATGTTTTTCCAACATGATCCACTTTGTGTTTCTACAATACTAGCAAACTCACCTCACATGTAGGCATGACAGATCGCAGAAATTTGATTTCATCCTCCGTGAACTTGAAGTTAGCAATGAACCTTATACATTCCTCAAGGCCGCCGAAGATGGTGAACTCACCACCAAATGGACTTTTCCGGAAGTAGAGATCAAAGCTGAAACCATTTCAGTTCGCAATAAGTACATGTACAAACAGAAGAAGTGTGCCGCTGCAACAGAATCCTCGAGCAATAAAAAAACTGAACAGACTAATCCTGTGATTTACACAGTTGCCGAGCTCCACTGCATTGTACCAAGTACCGCCTAGAGAAAAGCACTGGCCTAGTGTAAACGGTTTCCCATCGCAAACCTTAAACATATACTGAAACGAAACTACCGAGCAGAACCCAAATCTGCTCAGGGTTTAGCAGACAACAATTATCACCGCTAGGCAGCATGATTTCACAAAAAAAACAGGTAGACAAATAATTCCAGAACACTACCCACCCAGTGACGCCTAATTCGAGGTGAGGCCATACCTATCACCCCCTCTTCACCGGCCTAACAAATCGCCACTACTCCGCCGGAGAGGTAAAGTGTAAACAAAATCGAGGGACAGGACAAAGAGAGGGAGCATGGTAGAGTTAGGGGTGGGGGAGGAGCAATGGGCTCAGCACTAACACTGCGCGGTCGAGGTGCTTGCCGGCCTTCCAGTAGGCGTAGGCCATGGTGAACTGGTAGAGGTCGGTGAGCAGCGGCGTCACCATGGGGTTCGTCGTGGTTGGCGTCCCCGTTCGCCGCCGCCATGTTTTTCCCCACTTCCTGTGGCGCGCGTCTCGTGCTCCTGTGATGGAGAGGAATGGAGGAACCAACCGAGAGCAAAGCACTAGCAGCGGTGGTGGTGGTGCCGGCTACGGTGCTACGGTGGCGGCTCCACCTTTTGAGCCGAAACAGACAGCGAAAAGGCTGAGATCGCGACGACGCTGACACGTGGCGCTCACCTTTGGAGACGGACGGACGGGCCTCTGGTTGGCGTATGGAGAGCGCGAATTGCCGAAACTAGAAGCTGTTCGATTCCCTGGACCTGATTTCATTTATTGTGGCTCCTTCGTAGCCAAATGTTAAGATACATTGGTTCAGACTGAAACGGACGAAACAACGCAGTCTGAAAACAAATTGGTAGCACAACTAAATCATTTCAGATATTGCCTATGGCATTTTGTTGGTGAGCACCAGGCACCATTTGTGTCTGTCATCAGGCTTTACCCAAAAGAAGGCTTCATTCTTGCACGCTGATAAAGTTCAGGTTCATTTGCTCGTTTCTGATGGAGATGGCCACTTTCAAATGTGCCAAGAGCAAAGCAGCAGAAAAGAAGGCACTGAATCTCCATCAGCTTTTCAATTGCCCAATCTCCGTCAGTGCTAATGCCAACGGCCTGTCAAAAATGATGTGTGATCTTGTCTCAGCCGCCGAGTTGCAGACATCAAATGATTCAGAGTCAACAATCCATGTCGCCAAGGTACTTCCTGAAACAACTAGTTCAGATTCTTCAGTGTGTGTGACAAAACACCAATTCTAAATCCAACATACATAACCTGATGCAGCCAGGCTAGCAGGTCGGTCTAATTTTGTTTGCAATCACAGCACACAGTTATCAACGAGGTAGTCCTCCAGAGATCTAGAGTTTAAGACGCTGCTCCAAGCAAAAGGAGCTGTCGGTATCTCATTCCCAGCTTACACGCCAACCAGACCACTTTTCAAGTCATAACACTGAAGTTTAGAACCAGGCAACAAATTATGAGTACAGATGACATGGTTCAGATTGTTCAGAGTGGGCGACACTTCCCAGTCAACTACAGCAGCCAGACCAGCAGGTCTAATTTGGCAATCGATCACATAAGTTCTCCAGAGATCTGGAGTTTCAGCGGCAGCTCAAAACTGAAGGCATCCGTGGTTACATCAGATCGTAATCCGGCTTTGTTAACTCCTCCAGATGGCACATTTGTTGCTAAAAGTAGAAATATTTCTGAGAGTACTTAAAATCACAAAAACTTATGAGCCACTAAACCTTATAAATAAATAAACAGAACTATGCCTGCCTATCATGGTCATGGACAGGTGTAAAAGTAGAAATATTTCTTCGAGGAACTCCTACTTAAAATCACAAAACATAACAAAAGGATAGTAATAAAAAAAAAAATTGAGACTTAGACTCTATTAGTATCTCTACATCAAAGATTGACTACTGAAGAAAACGAAGTTATGGATAATCTTCAGCCATGTGCTATGCAAAAGATGAAATCAGCAAAATGTGCATTAAGTATCCAGAATAATTCAAACACAGCTCCTTCCTTAATAGTAGTAACTTAACCTTGGACTATCACCAATCAGTGATCACTAGTGGTTATATTGCAGAGATCAGAATTGAGAAAACCTGCATGACAGATAGCCGCTACTGAGCATGAGTTTTACTACACCCGCAAAAACCACAGAATGAGATACAATGTTTAAATTACAATCTAGAGGGCACAATACTAGCACTAGCTGCAGCATAGGCATCTGCAAGGTCAGGAACAGAGTCCTTGTGACAGTCGATGAACTTTGATTTGAAAGCTTCTTCTGTAAGCTGAGCTATTGAGTAAAAGCTCATATTGCTATTCAGCAAGTCCTTTTCCTGCAGCACCTTCATGACATAATGCCGGGGCACCAGCCGCTTCTCGAAGCTGAATGCGAGCAGGTTAGGCCTTTCCATAATATACTGTGGCTCCATCGCAGCCTCATTGACCAGGAACTCAATCTTGCGAAGAAGAGTTGCATCAGATAATCCAAGTATTTGTGGCATCCTGGACACTGCAATGGAAACTTGAGACCGAGAACAACCAAGAGTCCTCTTCAAGAACTCAAGCTTGGCAGCAACCTTCTCACGGGAAACACCACTGGCGATTGTCACTGCTTGCCTGAACATCGGTGACGTGGCAGGCACCCCAAGTTGTTCTGCCCGCAGCAAAACCTCCTTGACGTGTTCCGGGCTGCGGGCAAGCACCCACGTGTTGCGACACACCTTAGCAACATCTGGAACACCGCGCTGACGAAACAGAGCTATATTGGGCTTGATGACCCTCTCAAGGCTCACCTCGAGGAGGCTCGATTTCCAATTTGCCACCAGGACCCGATCAAACGAGCCGTAGAAGGAGATGAAGAACTGGAGCCTATGACTGACGTCGCCCTTACGGAGAGAGCGCGTGAGGCGACCAGGAGGAAGCGAGTGATCTGGGGAGTAGACAGGCCGACGCGGTCGCGGAGAGCAACAACGCGAGGAGCGAGGTTCTTGACGGAAGCGCGGAGGAGCAGCGGGTCCGCGGAGACGACGGCAGCGATGTCGGCGCGGGAGAGGCCGACGCTGGAGAGCAGGGCGTGAATGGCATCGGGGGTTGGAGGCGGAGTTGAGGCGGGAACGGGAGAGCTCATCCAGTGATCTCCTGGATTTGGATAATAACTCGCGGGACAACTTCTTGGTCACCTCGCGGGCTTGGACTGGGGCGAGGCCGTAGGACGCGACGAGGTAGTCCTCGAGGGAGAAGGTGGAGGAGGTGGAGGTGGAGAGGGAGGAGGTGGCACGGGCGGGGGTGGATTGGGGAGGGTAGCGAGGAGGCGGCGCGGAGCAGAGGGAGGAGGCGATTCCGGAGGCGCAACATGGCGGCGGGGAATGGGAGGGTAGGGGATTAGGCCGTCGGCCGCGAAAGCAAGCAGGAGGGCTCGCCGTGCGCCGTGGAACCACGGGAGAGACTCCTGCCTCCTTGAAGCCGCGGCCCGGAGCACACGGCCGCTGCTGCGCTCCCGCCTGCCCTGCGGCCGGCGCGGTTGTGGGGTCTTCTGCGCCGCCGCTCGCCTCCATTCGGGGGCGACGGAGGTTGTGATCTGGAGCTGGTGCTGGGCTGTGTCACTCGTCGGTGGGTTTGGAATGATGGGCCGCCAAACGGGCACATGACTTGGGCCGTATGGAACGACACGATGGCAGAGAGCACTGGTCAATTCTCAAAAAGAAAAAAAAAAAAAAAAAAGAGTGGATCTGAATATACTCAAGCAGTATACCAGTATAATTTTGAGTAGCAGTACATTGCTAAGCAAATCCAATTGTCTCATAGAAATCCTAACCAACATTGTGGATTGCCTCATAATGCACTTCCCAAAATGCATTTCCCCCTCTTCTGATAGCTCCAACCCCAAAAATCTGGCTGCTTAAGTGTTTTAACTGCTTCCAAATTAAACATTCAACATTCAATCAGGAATCTATCACACATACATTTGCATGGTCATCTAAATAACTTGCAGGTTGAAGATTTTATCACATACCGCGTGCACTAACTCGCCTTAGATCACACACCATTTTGAATCCCAGAAGACGCGCTTCCTGCTGGGGACTGCATGTAGCAAGTGATCTTTGCTTGTTCATGACTGAACTTTAGATTAGCACTGCCTGTACTTATATTTCTATAATGCAGTACCATGCACCTAGATGTTCAGAGCTGCTGCCATGTGGTACAGAAACTTTTATATGCTCATTAACAAAATGAACGAAAAAAACACGCTTACAAGTCATTGCATTAGCATTGTTGGTTTACTTGGCCCTCAGCTTGTAGGTTGTGAACCATCATCATTCATTTGTTCAGGCAAAATCTGCTTTCATATACAGAACCCATTTTACTTTTACGTGCTTGTCGACATGGTACTTTGGACAACGTTACTACCTCTGCATTACCAGAATAGCTGGAGGATAGACGCACCCTTGCAGGCTACTGGCTACAACATCCAGATGCACAGCACTTTCTGGTAATGCATCAATCAAAGGAATAATAAGTAGGTTGAGTAGCAAGCAACCCAACATGCTGACCAAGTATTGGATGATATCATGCATGATGCATCAATCAAGGTATATACTAATTTGGGGGAAGATGACAATATTGCTATTTACTAAATCTAACTGAATTGTAAGCTGCACTATAATCATCATCGACACACAAATTTAAAGAGCTGAAAAATGATTATACCTATAACGCAGAAAAAGCAAAGGAAACAAGCAGCAACAGGCTGAACGGCTCTGACATATCATGCCGAGCATTAACAAGATAGTAGAAATAAGCAACACACAGGAACTATAAGTACACAACCACTTACTAAACCACAGATACCAACTCAGTTTCATCTGCTACATCACAACAGATATCAAAATAGAGTATCAGGTTCTCAGCACAGCAGCATACACTACATAATGACCAATATTGTTCGGTGACAAGTGCATTTGCCAACTAAAACAAAACAAAACATTTAGTAGTTCCCAGTAGACCAATTGACGATTAAACCAGCAGGTGTAACAGTAGCAAAGGAAACCAAAAATTTAGAGCTTGTCCTCAAACTCAGAAAGAGGTGTCATCTGTTCCTTGAGACCCTTCCTCTTGCGGATATCCAGCACCAGCTGAGCAGCCTGTGAGCCAGCCTCCAAAGGATCAGAGCCCATCATGTCCCAGTGGTCGAAGACACACTGGGGAACGCCTGACCAGAGGTTGCAGCCCTCAGCTGGCTGGAGAACCCAAAGGACTCGATGACAGGGAGGTAAGCCTTGATGTTGTAGAGCGGGGTACCCGGCCTCTGCATCTCCTCAAAGACGTGTCCTCTCTTCTGGTTCAGAACACCGTAGATACCACCAAGTGCATTTTCTGGGGCCTGAATCTCCACCAGGTACACTGGCTCCAGCAGCCTTGGCTTGGCCGTGAGCTGAGAAGCATAGATGACCCTCCTGGCAGTTGGGATGACTTGGCCACCACCCCTATGGATAGCATCAGCATGAAGAACAACATCACAGACCTCAAAGCAAATTCCACGCATGTTCTCCTCAGCCAGTGCACCCTCCTTCGATGCCCACTGGAAACCAGCCACGACAGAATCCTTGATTTCATTGAGATACTGCACTCCCTTACACATATCAACAACCATGTTTGGGCCGGTGGTCTCAGGTCCAAAGCACCAAATCTTCTTGGCCAGATCCTTGTCCCACCCAAACTCCTGAGACAGGATCTGGGAGCGCACCTAGGATCATCACGGGGCCAATGCGGCCCTCATCGATGGCCTCGGCAAGACCCTCCTCCAAGGGACGCGCTTCCATGTACAGACGGTTGTGCTTGTTGGGAGACTTGCTCATCACAGTACGGCAGGACTTCTCAAGAACGGTTTCACGGAAGGACACGACAGGAGGAGAAACGATAATTTCAGCACCACCCATGAAGTCCTCCTGCAGATCCTTCAGGCAAATCTCAAGATGAAGCTCACCAGCTCCAGCAATGATATGCTCACCAGACTCCTCCATTGTACAGAGAACCATAGGATCAGACTTCGCCAGACGCTTCAAACCTTCGACTAGCTTGGGAAGGTCAGAGGCAACCTTGCACTGAACAGCAACACGCACAACAGGAGAGACAGAGAACTTCATTGCTCTGATTGGGCATGCATCAACCTCCTTCTCATTAGTCAGTGTCGCATTCTTTGTGATGAACTGATCCAGACCAACCATAGCAACAGTGTTACCACAAGGAACATCCTCAACCGACTCTTGTTTCTTTCCCATCCAGATAACTGTACGCTGGACACTCTTGACATACAGGTCCTTCTTCTGGCCAGGGACATAGTTGGGACCCATAATCCGGACCTTCATACCAGTAGCAACCTTCCCTGAGAAGACACGGCCAAAGGCAAAGAACCTACCCTTGTCAGATGCTGGAATCATCTTGGAAACATACAGCATAAGAGGTCCCTCCGGATCACAGTTTCTGATAGCAGTTGCATAGACATCATCAAAGGGGGCCCTCGTACAAGTTCTCCACACGGTACTTTTGAGCCTTTGCAGGTGAAGGAAGGTGGAATATCATCATCTCCAGCAGTGCAGTGCTAGCTGGTAGCCAGGTTTGCATAACACGCTTCATCAGAGCTTTGCCAATCAATTCCTTCTCATCAGCCTTCATGGTAACATTGAGCTTTTGCAGCATGGGCCACAATTTCTCCTTCTGGTCGTTCATGCAGGTGTTGATGATTTGCTTGATCGGTTCATAGCAGAACTGAACGAATCCTCTCTTGCAGGTAGGAGAGCCTGTGTTCTTGGTGGTCCATTTCTTTGTGGCAGGGTCAAAGAAGTTCTCACCCCAAAGCCTCTCCATCATCTTAGTTTCATCAACTCCAAACTTCGACGCATACATCTTGGCAAAGTTAGTGAGGGTAAAGGCCCATCCGTGCAGCCCAGCAGAAAAAGCAACAGTCCCCTTCTCTGGGTAGACCTGGACATCACCAAGGAGCTTATCCTCATATGTTGCCATGATGACATTGGCATTCTCAATGACGCGGGAGAAAGTCTGATAAGCTTCCTCGCCCTCAACCTGAAGCTCAAGGAAGCACCTGTCCATCTTGTTCACGGTAAGAACTGGCCTAATCCTCTCACCAAGGGCTTGGCGAAGCACGGTTTCAGTTTGCACACAGACACCTTCAATACAGTCAACCACCACCAGAGCACCATCGGTGATCACGAAGAGCAGCTGTGACTTCGAAAAAAATCAACGTGCCCAGGCGAGTCAATAAGGTTGATGAGGTATTCGTTTGCCATTTCTCTCTCCCTTGTAGTTCTTCAGTGATGCATCAGTCATCTCATAGTAAAGAGAGATACCAGTAGATTTGATTGTAATACCACGCTCTGCTTCATCTGCACGTATCAGTCATGCGAACATCGCCAGCAACTTCCTGGGCAATAATCCCAGCAGCTGCCACAAGGGAATCTGTAAGCGTAGACTTGCCTGCAAAGAATCAATAATATCATATAAGTGTGGAACTTCACCAGGTGCATCAGAGTAGTACAATATTAGGGACAGAAGCAAATCAGAAGTTAAAAAACAGTAGTAGTAAATCACAATCTAGAGTATATAGTTATTTACAGATAATATATAAACCACAATATCTAAAACATACAGCCCATTTCCTAAATGTTACAAATATATACAAACATAAACAGTTAACTAGGTCTAACATAGTAGTGCAGCAAGAAAAGAAACATTATCTGTAAAGCACAATACAAAGCCCAAATATTGAAAAAACGCAAAAAACTAACAACAGACTAGCATAATACAATCTACAGGCAACAGATAGTATATAAACCATGATACCTTGAAAAACCAATACATTTACTAAATATAAATGTCTGCAAATATAGGCCAATAGTAGATAATGCAACATGAATTGAAGCATTAGCAGTCAGGCACAGCACAGAGCTTAAATATTGAAACAAAATCGGTCTTAATACTACAGAGGCTTCAAAACATTAAGGAATGCATAACAAAATCAGTCTTAACATCACAAAAGGCTTGAAGACATTAAGGAATGCATGTATACATATGCTATCTAATAGAGCAGTGTTCTAAACTTACCATGGTCCACATGAGCAATAACAGACATGTTACGAATGTTGTTCTTTTTGTCCATAATGGCACGGAGCTCCTCAGCCGTGAACTTCACCATCTTGACTTCTTATGAAGATCACACTACCAATATCAATATTTATTCCTGCTGTTTAAGGATCAGGTATTAGTAAGAAACAGATAAAAAACATAGAGAATAACTAATCCAAAAACTTTGACACTGGCATCAGTAGCAAGTAATAGCCACTATAGTTTACAGGAACCAACGAGACATGAAAATTACTAAACATTTCAGAAAGCGCCTGCATAGCATGTCAAGTGTATGCAAGCATATGGAAAACAGTATCAGGAGGGAGCGGATATGGAGATGCGATTCAATTTTTTTTCAGAAAACATGATACGGGCTCATACCAGGACATTAAAATTGAAGCGCGTATGGAGTTGAAACATGGTACAGGCTCATAGCAGGAAATTAAAATGGTCCTCCTATATCCTACAAGCAGTTGCAACGTAACATAAAAATTGCTCTATATTCGGGCCAACTATTGAAGCAGCTACAACTGACCAGATAGACAGTTCAACTAAGGAATAAGGGCAGGATCCCGCCCACGATCTTACTGACCAGACAGACAATCGGACTACGGGATAAGAGGGCGTCAGGGAGAGGGGAAACAGAAGAAGCTGGTTTGTAGTCGGTTTACCGTGAGATGCGTGCGCCGGGGGTAACTGCTGCTCGTCGCGGGAGATAGAGCTCGCTGCCGGCGCCGGATCGCGTCGCAGGCCCGGGGACGGGCGTGCGGCGGCGGCGGTGTGGAAGAGATTGGTGACGGGGGCGGTGGGCAGAGATAGGGTTTGCTGTGCTCTTTGTGTAGTTTATATATAGGAGATAATGGGCCAAACGGTGAATGGCCCGTAAACTTAAATGGGCCAAGACGTATTGGCCAGACATCCGATTTTATAAAATTTGTTTCATTTATTAAAATAAAATCGGATTTTCCCGTATACAGCGGGTATGGAACTATGGAAGTATGGGTCATGTATATTTTGTAGTATACGAATACAATAGATATGCAGTGAGCAATTAGAGATTAATCTAATCTAACTTCGATACAAAACTGCAAAATACGTCAAATAAGGATAGACAATAGAAGAATTGATTAAAATTTAAATGAGTATAAACAAACACTCGTATATATAGGAGTACTCCCTCCGCTCCACAATACTTGCAAATTTTTTGACTCATATAAACTGTGTTTGACTGTTCGTCTTATTCAAATTTTTTATGTAAATTATAAAACAAACAAAGCGTCATTATAATATTTTTAGTGATGTAATAAGTCATAACAAAAGTGGTAATATTTATTAAAAAAAAGTGAATAAGATGAGAGGTCAAACAAGAGAAGAAGACATATGGAGCTGCCCTCCTATTCCTGCATTTTCTGTGTCAATCACCATGAAGAATCTTGTAGCCACCTGTTCCTGCATTGTCCTTTTGCTAGAGAATGTTGGCAATTTGCCCAAACTGAAATTCCACTGCAAGCTGATTTCCCTGAGGTCATGAATGTAATCAAGGATCAGATACACTCAAGATTTTTATGGCAATGGCCATCCTCATTTGTTGGACAATTTGGACATCAAGAAATAGGTTAATCTTTGAAGGCATCCAGCCATCCATCTTCAATGCCAGGGAGATCTTCAGAAAGGAAATGCTTTTTGCTTAAGCACCGAGTGAAGCCAGGACTGAACCTTGACCTCCAATTATGGATTCAGACAATTCTGTAGCCTCTTTTTGTTTTCTCTGGCTTTTGTGCCTCCCTTTTTCTTTTTTTTCCTTTAAGGTTCCCTAATTTCTTGTTTTGAGCTGTTCTCAGTTGTACTTTGTTTGTGTTTGCTTTCTTAATAAATCACCCCAGTTATTAGGACCGGACCGAAATCGAACCGGGCGAGGCCTTCGGTTCACCGGGTTCATCGTCCGACCGTTGGGAACCGTTAAACCGGTTCAATTGTTTTTGGACCGACGACGAACCGCCACAAAAACATTGAACCGGTACATATAAATGCTATAATTAATAATTCAAAGATGATAAACAACACAAATTCAATTACACAGCTATAAAATTCATACATATGCAACAAAAGATAAATGACCACATACACAAATAAGCAGATCGATAAAGAATACAGTTGTATAAGCGGCTTATAATACAAATAAATATAATATATGAGGACTTATAAATTGGTGCAAAACAAACTTAATATAGTAATTCAATTATTCATTGTTGCAATACAATTTCGAATGAAAAAAAATGAACGTGAACAGCTCGCCAACACAATTTGTCTGACTTAGAGCTTGACAGCTTTTACGTATGATTTTTTTTTAAAAAAAAAAAATCAGGCAAGCACGCACACGTCAAACTGAACTCCAAAATCTCAACGCCCAGCTCCCAACCACGAAAAAGTCTACTTTTGGTCACCAACTTTTGCGAAAGTCAGATTTTGGTCCCTCAACTTCAAAACAGGACAAAACGGGTCCCTCAACTTTTTGAAACATTGCAATTTACGTCCCTCCGGCGTTTTGGGCCGGTGGTTTTACGGCTACACTAACTCGGTTTTTCTACCGGTGACCGTGGTTTCGTTTTTTTTTTTTTTTATTTATTTAAATTTGAATCTTTTTGAAAATCATAGTAAATCCGCGAGAAAATTCATAAAATAGAAAATCAATTTTGTTGGACTCCACATGAGTAGAGCTACGCAATGAATATATAATATGATATACTTTTGTACAAAGTTTTTGCTAGAAGGTTTTACCTTTTTATTTATTTGACTCAATCTTTAAAAAATCATAGTAAATTACAGAAAAATTATAAAAATAAGAAATTCAATTTTGTTGGACTCAGCATGAGCGCCAAGCAATAACACAAGACGTAGTTACCGTGGGTCTTTAGCTGGGTTAGGTTAGCTAGGTTTGTTTCGGCTGATCTGTCTACGCATCTGCCGTATGTAACCCCGATGGATCCCGCCAATAAATTAAATAGTACACTTATATATCTTTATTGTGTAAATATGCTCATGTGGAGTCTAGCAAAATTATTTTTTTTTCAATTTTATGATTTTTTATAATTTATTATGATTTTTAAATATTGAGCTGAAATAAATAAAAAAAAAAGGCAAAACCTTCATAGCAAAAATTTTATATTAAAGTATACCATATTATATATTCATTGCGTAGCTCTACTCATGTGGAGTCCAACAAAATTGGATTTTCTATTTTATGAATTTTCTGTGATTTACTATGATTTTTGAAAGATTCAAAATAAATAAATAAAAAAAAAGAAAAACGAAACCACGGTCACTGTAGCAAAACCGGAGTTACTGTAGCGAAAAACCACCGGTCCAAAACCGCCGAGGGACGAAATCTGCACGGTTTCAAAAGTTGAGGGGACCGCTTTTGTCCGGTTTTGAGTTGAGGGACCAAAATCGGACGAAAAAGTCGGGGGCGAAGTAGACTTTTTCCCCAACCACGCACCAAGAAATGCGTACACCAATCAGGCAGGCCCACCGCGAGGTCGCGACAGGTGCGCGCAGCCCACATGTAACCCGGTAGCACGCGATTCACCAAGAATAACAGCGCATGCATCGCCACAAACAAAAACGTGTGGGCGGTTCATATAAAAAACGGCGGTTCACGGCTCCCCGTAAAAACCGGCCCATTCAACCGTTTTTACCGGTTCGATTGCACATACTGATCTTTTTAAGCGACCCGACCGCGCAGAGGCTCGTTCGGTGTCTTTACTCGGTCCGACCGGTCCGGTCCGTCCGACAATAGAAATCACCAGAGGGTCTTGACCCTCCATTTCGATCAAAAACAAAATTTATATGAGTCAAAGAATTGCAAGTATTGTGGAACGGAGGGAGTATATACGAGCTAAGGGCAGGTACATTGCTACACGTCAGCCGTCTCATAGCTTGTCTCATGCAACGCCAATGCGGATTTTTTGATGATGTGGAGGAAAGAGAGAGCGAAAAGAGAATGAGGTGCTGCTTTTCTTGAAACAACCGCCTCATGAGCTAAAATTTAGGAGTATGAGACAACTATTATACCATTGTATTAGTTGTTGTTGTCATGCACCTCACAATCCTATTTTTTTCTCTACCATAAATTAAGGAATTACGTGTTACTATGAGACACCTTAAAAAGACAACCAATGTACGTATAGTCTGTTAAGTCGTCTTAAATTACGTGTCACTATATGAGACCAGGTATGAGACAACACCAATGTACCTGCCCTAATGGGCCAAACGGTGACTGACCCATATACTTAAGTGGGGCCAAGACGTATTGTCCCAGTCATCCGATTTTAAAAAATAAAATCGTTTTATAAATAAAATCAGGATTTCCCCGTAAACCGAACTGCCGCCGCCGCCGCCAGGTGCCAAGGTATGCGTCGGCCTCTTCGCCGGCGACGAACACTCACCAGGTATTCCCACCCCTTCTCTTCTTCCCTTCCCGCTGTGCAAAACCGAGCACGCTCAAACCCTAACTTAAAGCTATTTGGCTATACCTACTGACTTCGAAGTTCGAACCGTCTGCAATCATCGGCCATACATCACCTATCGCCTGCAATAGAAAAAAAATATGGCACACCGTACCTTAGATTATTTTTCCACAGAATAACCGTCATTGTGTACAAACAAACTTCGCAACAGATTGTGAGAAAAGCCCCGTTACTTGGGATAACTAAACGATATAACTTGGGATCTTACTTCCTCTGCTCTTTATGTTTGTAGTTTTAGCTCTTCAAAAGTATCTTTTGTTTCCTTTTATAGGATTCCAATAAGAAACAGAGTGATATGCCTGCTTCATTTAATGCATGATCCAATTTTCTAGATTTAACTCATTTGTCCATTGGTCGCCACGGGTGGTTGAGAAGATGAACTAATATTATGATGTCGGAAAGAACACGACTTTAACAAAGTGATAGGCTTTCTCTTGATTCTTATGCCTAAAAGCTGAAATGACAAACATAAAAGAACTGGGATTATATACATTGTTATGTCTAGCTGTTTCTTTTTCTTTAATTTGTTATTATCACATTAATCATGCCAGTACAACATTCTAGTTGCATTTGTATTATATTGGATTGGCTGCGCAACACATTCTTTTTTAGAACATGCTTTTGAATGCATTCCTGATGCTGATAGATTTGGAGTGGGTATCCTTGATTCCTTGGCAAGCTATTGCTACTGAAATATACTGAAAGAAGGCTTAATAAGCTCACGTCTATGTCAAAGAAAATTATATATTCTACGCTAGATTAAATATACATGGAACATGCATACTAAACTCCATTTGTCTCTTTCAAGGTCCCATCTCTTCATGGCGCCCCCATCGTTCCCAACAGCGGCAAATGGCCACCTCATCATATTATATGCATCACAAACTGGTAATGCCATGGACGTCGCCCAACGTGTAGACCGAGAGGCTAAGCGTGGTGGCTGTCTGGATGTTGACGTCCTCTCCATGGACAGTTTCAATCCTGTAAGATCAAAACCCTCAAAACCCACCCTCGTGATCCCTTCTGTTGGACTTCATGTGAAACATCACTTGTTGCTTCTACTTGTTTGTGTAGAGTTGCTTGCCAGATAAAGGGTTTGTGGTCTTCATCGTGTCCACCATGGGACAGGGTGATCCCCCAGATTCGATGAAGGTAGGACATTGGAATGCCTATTATATATGTATCATCAGTTTTTAGATTACCCATTCGCTACTTACGAGTTTGGTTTGGGTTTTACACATGGCAGAGTTTTTGGAAATACCTTCTCCAAAAGCATCTGGGTGCTCAGTGGCTGCAAGGATTACATTATGCGGTGTTTGGGCTTGGCGATTCAGGCTACCAGAAGTACAACGTGAGCCTTCTAACCAGGATTTGATAAGTTGCTATTGCGCTATGTGCTGCTTTTAATACAATGATGCACGTTGATTTGTTGAAGATTTGTGGTTCACTAATTTTGTGAATTAATTGTGCATATGACACTCTAAAATTCTAGCAACACATGATGCATGTGCCGGTTTAGAAAAGAAGTATGACAGTGACCCTTGTTTTGGATGTAGCTGCAAATGGATGATTTGAGGGGACACAACTTGTTTGTGCCATACTATTGTTGATCAGGCATGTGCATGCTTGTAGCCTGCATGTGCATCATTATACAAAAAGCTCTTTTGAGTTACTATATGGCCGATTGAGTCATTAAGCAAACATTGCAAATCTTGCTCGAGTTATGACCTATTCAGAAATTAACAGTTCCCACATATGTTCGAAACATGCATTTAGCTGCATGCTTAACCATGCTGATTCGTCATTATTATTCAGCTGTAGTGCCATATTTTTGGTGCTCAATTCTAAAAAAATCTTGTCTAGTGGGTTGTCCTCTGCTCTACTCAGAAATCATGAATGTTCTGGTTACCAAATCGTACAATCTCATGTATCTTGTTTCTAATTACATCTTCGCTGTTGTGTTTGCATTGTAGTTTCCTGCAAAGAAGCTCGATCAGAGGCTTTTCAATCTTGGTGCAAAATCAATCATAGAGAAAGGCTTAGGGGATGATCAACATGATTTAGGGTATGATTTTATTATCTATCGTTCTATGTTTATAAGTAGGCTTTGGAGAAGTCAAATACCGTAAGTTTCTACTTAAATTGAAGCGTTATCTTTTTTTTTTTTTTTTGGGTTGGAAAGCAATTCGCCAAAAAGATACCAGGACATAATTTTGTTGTTGTGTACCAGATATGAAGCAGAGCTAGATCCATGGTTGCAGTCTTTGTGGAAATCACTGAATGAAACAAATCCGTCGTTGTTACCGAGACCAACAGATATCATTCATCCTAATTCAGATATTTTGGAGGACACAGAGGTCGAAATCATGTACTCACCTCCACAAGATGCCAACACTTCAGGTGTGAGGTCTCAATCTTGATAATATCTGGCAATCTGTAAACTGCTGAGTAATATTTCTTCTTAAAGATTCTATCTATCTATTAGTAATATTTCTTCTTGAAGATTCTATCTCATAATATTTCTTCTTAAAGATTCTATCATTCTATCTATCTATTCACCAGATACCAAGAGACTAATTGAGAGAGCACGCTCTATGTCCCCTGCTCTAAAGTTCCGCAATGATGGAGAGCCACACTACATGTTACAAATGGTATGTTCTTTATCTTCTGATCCTATCCATGAGATTACATTTTAGACATTTTTTTTTTTAATTCTTATCACTCATTAATACATTGAACTGGGCTAAAAATTCTAGAATCTAGCTATGGATATATACATTCACATATGAAGTATTCTGCATCTGCACAGAAATACTGCTCTAGGTAATTAGGCTGCTGAATTATTTGCTCAGAACCTTTCATCTCCTGTACACACCATATGCATCAGTGGTTGAAAGGGTTTGAAATGATTGTATAGTACATTTTTATAGGTCGTTTTGGAGTTCTAGACACATAATTTTTACTATGCATCTAGACATATACCTAGAAAAAATTGTGTTACCTTGTGTGTAAGAGGGTTGCTGTGGGTTAGTCGTCAGGGGCTTGTGTTCTTGGGGATCTATGCATTTGTAAGGTTTTTGACCTGTTTTTTCCTTAAAAATTAGGTCAATTCTATTCTACTTAATTGAAAGGCAGAGCTCCTACCATTACGCTCAAAAAACATATACCTAGAAAACGTAAACGAGTTATAGTTTGGGATAAAGGGTGGTAGTAGATTTCCAAACACCTACAATTTGGTAGGCTATTTGTATTGAAAGTGTGGTACAACTGTATCATGCATAAGCTTGCAGAGCAGATTTTCTTTTGACTGGTCTGGCACATTATGCTTGATTTAGCTTATTTTGCAATTTTTCTTTCCTCTGAGCGGTGGAGTTTCATCCTGAAGTACGTTGATCAATTGAGATATTGCTCTAACTCTGAACCCATCTTTCATGGAGTCTTTTGACAAATGCTGCCTAAAACATAGGGCTTGGTCAAAATTCCAAGGTTGGCACAGGCACAGCGGAAACAGTGCTTCAAGAATGATGTCTTGCTAAATGGTTTTAGTGGTTTTAGGATGATTAGACCTGCCCATGATGATTTAAACTTGTGGATTGATTCTTAACTGTAATTTGGATTTACTCGACTCCCTAGAATCATGTGTTTTTTCCTTCCTTTTTTTTTTTTTTTTTTTTTTTTTTTTGCTATATGTATGTATTGTGGGCTGGATTTTGATCTATATAAATGAAAAATTGCTCTGCCTGTGGGGGACTCACCCCACCCCACAGTTTTGAACAAAAAAAAAGCTAAATAGTAGCTGGGACTGAGTAAAAATACTGAAGAATAGGTGGGGCTGTACCCCTGTATATAACAAAAACAGGTCAGGGTCTCAGGAATAGTAATGTTTTGTTGTGGGAATCCCGCTAAAAACTGATGGTGCAACAGTTGTGCTGACAATGCTGTAATCTAAATATCCATGTTTATTTGATAAGCTTCTGTTGTACTGTTAACCTTTAGGTAACAAATCAACGTTTGACTACGGAGAACTCTAAAAGAGATGTTCGCCACTTTGAGTTGGAAGATCCATGCTCTGTATGTTCTTTGTTCTCTTTTGGCTGGACGACATTCACTTACAGTCGCCTTGCAAGCAAGATTGAAAATCGTTTCATTTTATCATGCTAGGCCATCAGCTATCAAGTCGGTGATACTCTAGAAATTCTACCATGTCAGAATCCATCAGATATTGATGATTTCATTAAACGTTGTAACCTGGATCCAAATTCTTACATAACGGTATGCTGATCTGTTTTGTTGTCTTGCAGATTTAGCTTATTTTTTATCTGTACGTTTCTTTTCCCGCTGTGACAACTTTTAAGGAAAAAATTCTGCACAAATTACCTATTCGTTGGAAACCACCTAGGGAATATATAAGAATTATAAGTTTTCAATTTTTTGAAATGATGCACATCCGTAGTGCATCCACATATGTACTTTGCCATACAAGTTAAAAAATTTATAAAAAATGCTAAATTTCATCTGACAAATTCCTAGGATTTTTTTTTTTTGTCGGGTAGTGCACAAGCACATGAAACCACCTAGGAAATAATAATTGTAAGTTTTCAATTGTTTGAAATGATGTAGTAGTGCATCCATATATGTACTGTCAAACAAGTTCAAGTCGAGATGCAAACTTGTTTTTTGTAAAAAGTTATACAAAATGACAATTTTTTTTTGAAATCTCAGCTTTTGCAAAAAAAAGTACCTCTATATATACACTATGAATGTAGGTCGTTTCAAAATTTTAAAAACTTAATATAAGTATATGTTTTTCTATGGAGTTCTCGTGTTTCCATGAGGTGGTTTGCACCAAATAGTTTTTTTCCTTTAGTTTCTCATCTTTTTTCAATTTTTTTTGCATCCACAATAGTATGTTTATGTACATTATTTGTTTGAAAGAAAATTCAAATAACAGATTTTTTTTTGCTTTAGTAGCAGAAATTGATCATGATTTAGTCACACCTATAATTTTTTTGCCAAATGATCTTTTGGTTTGTCCATTAAAAAGGATATATCTAGAGGTAATCGTGCTTCTTATCCGATGAGCCTATTGCAGTTATCTAGCTAACCAAATAGATGCAATCTTTTTTGTACCCAGCTTCGAGCAAAGGGCGGGGTCACAGTTCCCAAATGCTCACTTGTGAACGGTTCAATGGATTGCATCAAGCTAAAGACCTTTGTTGCTTTGACAATGGACGTCACATCATCTTCACCTCGTCGATATTTCTTTGAGGAAAAGTCAATTGCCCTGAATGCATATATTCTCCAGTTGTTTGACACATTATCAGTCCTTGTCGCTGACACAGCAAATGTTGTTTTGTAGATCATGCGCCATTATGCAACAGATGAAGAAGAAAAGGAGAGGCTTGTTGAGTATTTAGCTTCTCCCAAAGGAAGAAAGGAGAACCGTACTGTTCTAGAAGTAATGCCTTTGCCATATATTTTCATAAAAATTTTCTTGCCATACATATGTTAGCATGCCAGTCGTGACATGGGTTTTGTATTGGTTTTTAGGTATTGAATGAATTCCCCTTGGTGCAAATGCCTTTCGAATGGTTGGTGCAACTAACACCTCCGTTAAAGAAAAGAGCATTTTCCATATCATCGTCCTCATTGGCGCATCCAAATCAGATACACTTGACTGTTAGCATTGTATCGTGGGTTTCTCCTTTTTCAAACAGGAGTCGGCATGGTCTCTGCTCTACATGGCTGGCAGGACTCGGTCCAGATATAGGTGCGCATTGCTTCTTTTAGTTTGTGAACCTTTCTGTGCTGCGGTGTTCTTCCTCTTGTTGATTCAGCCACACAAGACGTAGCCATCAAACCTGAACTCATAGTGTGCTTTTTGTGCAGAGGATCGTATACCATGTTGGATACGCCAAGGATCCCTGCCTCGCCCACTTCCATCAACTCCTCTCCTGCTTATTGGGCCAGGAACAGGATGTGCGCCGTTTCGTGCATTCGTAGAGGAAAGAGCTGTGCAGGCGGTGGCAGAACCAACCGCTCCTGTTCTATTCTTCTTTGGCTGTAGAAATGAAGATGGTGATTTTCTATACAAGGACTTCTGGTCAGATCATGCCCAGAACCACAAGGTGCTGTCCTCGGAAAAGGGAGGTGGTTTCTTTGTTGCTTTCTCTAGGGATCAACCTGATAAGATCTATGTACAAGACAAAATAAAGGAGGAGAGTAAAAGAGTGGTGAACCTATTATGCTCTAGCAAGGCTGCAATATACATTGTCGGGTGTTCTACCAAAATGCCCGATGATGTCACGGCTGTGCTAGAAGAAGTTCTCTGCAAAGAGACTGGCGATTCTAAAGAGAATGTTTCGAAGTGGCTCAAGGATATGAAAAGGGCTGGCAAATTTATAGTTGAAGCATGGTCATGACTGTGAGTGAAACAACTCGTATGGAAGTGTGTGTGGGGTGGGGCGACAAAGTAGAACTGATGCTACGGAAACAGGTGCGTTGGGCGGTGAAGGAATCCATCGCCGGAGCTTACCAGTGCACACTAGCTGCTCAGCTCATCGGTCTTGTGCGTAAGTACCCCATCTTTCTCCTCCTGTCATCCGCATCACATAACACTGAACCTGATCGAGCTTCTAATTTTCTCATGGAAAAAGCAGACGACTGATGTTTTTGTACTACCAAGATATGGATGAACAGGCTGAAATACAAGAAATTCGAACCATCTGCGACCTCCGAACCCAAGAGAGATTCCCTATGGTTCGACTGCTCTAGTGTGCAATTAAATTGAACCACTCCTCCCATGGTTCGGTTTTGTCATACACTGGAGGTGCTCTTACACTTCAAAATATGTTACATATGCTGGCGATATGCAGTGGCTGAAGCAACTAAAAGGATATGAACTTCCACATGGAATTGATTTTGTTTTGCCGCATTCAAGTCTCAATCTCTTTTGCCATATTAAATTGACATCAACAAATCGAGCATTTAGAATCTGGAAATTGACACAGCAAATTAACAATACATTGTCTACATCCACGATCTCAATTTAGCAAACTCTGAAATATTCAGTTTTAACTCACGCTCACCAGTCGCGCTGGGCCGGGCGCCAGGCAGTATGCCGTGGGCCTGCATTCTGTTCTGGCGACATAGATTTGTACCGAGCCCTTAAAAACAAAAAACAAAACAAAACAAAGCAAATCTCACTGCCCAGAAGCCCAAAGTGACCTGCATTTTCGACCATATAAAATCTTTAAAATGTCGAATGAAATTTGGAAAATAGCAACTAGGGCCTAAAATTGCATCTTTCTTTTTCAGATGGAGACAGTATTGCATAATGCATATTTATGCATGCCACTGCACTGTGGATCACTCATGATGGATTCACTACCTTTTTGTCGTTTAGCAGATCGAGCACGTTCCATGACTTCCATCCTGCCACCGACTATTGCAACAGTCCAAGACCACGCACGTTCCTTCCATTCCATTCACACTAGTGATTTGTCTTGCGCGCCCATGCGCTTGGCGAGTCACAATGGCCGCAGCTCTATCCAAGAAATGCAATAATGTTACGAGATAGTAGCGACACAAGAGCACCGAAATAGGAAACAATACAATGAGTTTAAAAAATCATACGCAAGACATAGGAAATAAATGTAGTTTACGAAAATCGATGGTTGTTCGACATAGCTTAGTTAGGCGGATTCCTAAGGCGGCACGAGTTACGCGAGATGTTATATATATTACATAGAAGAGTGCTAAATTTGAAAGGTCATTCCGGGGCGTAGCATACAAATGTATGAGACTTTCACAAATGGACTCAAAGCTTGGTGCTTGGGGAGCCGCCTGCTTAAATCATCGGACGACAAAGCTCTAACCAATCTAGAAACCATATCCATCAACAAATAGTCAACCGTGTAAGACGGACAACATAATAGCGGCTCATGATAGCACCTAACCGTAGGTCGGGAAAAAACTGAAAAGAATGGTAAGTCGAAAAATTTGGTACCGTTATCCGAAATCAAGAAAAAAGATTTACAAATGATACATAAGGGTGTGTGTTCTAATATTGTATTCGAGGTCCAAGGTACACATGGTAAGTGAAATTTGTTTTAACATGGACACCAAATAAATTACACATAGGGGCACTACATTTGTGAAATATCTTGGACCAACCGAGTGCCATGAGCATGTTCAAACGAAAAGTTCCATAGGCTTCTCTTCTTCTCGTTTCCATAAAGCAAACAAATACATGATCCGAAGCCTATCATCATTTTAAAGTGGAGAAATATTTATTGCAATAGGGAGAACCGCTTTATGAAACATCACAAATAAATGGAAGGACCGTTACCTCCCGGGAGGGGCATTGCATTTGTGAAATATTGGACCAATCATGTTCAAATGACAAGCTCCATAGGATTACGTTCTTATGTTTCCATAAAATCTCCAACTGAGGGCATAGGAATGTAAAAATACCGAACAATCACCACAAAAAGGTAGACCAAAACCCAATGTCTAAAAGTTAGTCCAACCCCTCTCATTTCTTGAAGATCCCGAACTCAAACCCGCAATGTGTTTACAAATAATTAAAGCCAGTGCATACACCATGATTAACAATGGAAGTTCCCCTACTTGAAACAAAAAAAAACTTTTTATCGTGACAATGGACTTAATGTTGTCACACCTAGAATAACAGCCCTGGCCTCGCCATTGCTCTTAGACCAAAAAGGACCGGATCGGTAAAAATGAATAAATTTGACCAGATTTACAATGGATCCACTATCAAGGGTTCACCATAGGCAATATCAATGGATCCACTATATCTCACAAAGAAGCTAAGATGAATCTTGACAACCAAATTTGGTCAAAGAAGACAAACATGAATAAAAGGATCATTTTTTTTCGCTAACCAATAAAAAGATCGATTCGATTAAAAAGGAACAAATTTACAGGGGGACCCACGGAAGCTACTAATAAATGTCAAAAGACATCGAGAAGCCTACATGAAAAATGAAATTTCTATCAACCTCTATGCTACCCCAATCCTTCTTTCAACATGAGCATTATATCAAATTTTACGTAACTATGAGGCGAGATACATTAAATCGGTGATAACGTAACTCCCTCAAAGATAATTTACAACCATGTGCTTCGATTGCATTCTTTCAACCCAAAAAGATCTTTCTTTTGTTGTGGTATGCAATCATGACCTTCTCGCAAATCAACCGACCAAAGAAATCAAATTTAACAGATAGGGTGCTAAAGTGAATAGATATTTGTCTATCTTTTGCCTAAGCAACGCCACAAACACATGGTCACTAATATACCGACCGGATCAGCTACTTTCTTTAGATGCACAATTCTTCGTAGTAGTCGACGGTAGCGAAGGTCAAGGCGGTGTACCTTGAGCAATGCTATCTGTCTATTTCGGTGCCTCTCATACTAAATCCCGGCTTCAGTCCTACACAAAAACTGAAAATGGCAAACCAAGAGCCTAAAACTTTGTGTGGGACAACTTTAAAAAATATGGAGCATGACAATATATGAGGGATTCATTGGACCGCTATCAAAGCTAATGCTTTTTCCATCCCTTTTAACAAATCAATTACTCGAGAACTTTATGGTAGCCTAAAGAGAGCCTTCGATCATGGATGAAGTAGTTGAGATGAAGGACATCGATATATACCCGACAGATTGGATTTGCAACATGGTAGTGCAGCCCGCGAGAGACCAGCAGGCCAGCCTAACGGAGTGCATATACAGATATAGCATCCGCATTCCAAGGCATAAGCTTACGCTTAGTAATTTCTTTTACGCTTAGCAAACAGACCTTTACAAAAATAAAAGGCAAATCAAGCCGATTACTCCATAAATCATGGAATGACGATCATTTAGAAAGTACTAAGTCAACCTTTTCTCTGGTTTGACCTTAGTGACGACCTCGCAGCAGGAAGAACCTAAAAATTTAAATTGAATGTTGCATACCTCAAATGAGGATCCGCAAATGTAAAAAAGTGCAACATAATATTAAAGGGATTAAACTGGATGGACAAGATGCCAAAATGAATTAGGAGTCGTCTAACCTTTGCCTAGGCAATATCACAAACACATGGTGTGCTAGAGTATAAGCCAAATCAAGGCACATATTGTCACCAGCCCGGTAGGTCCCGCCAAAACAAATAAAAAGAGATCAACATAGAAATCAAACGAAGGAAAATACAAAGCAGTTAAAAACGTTAATAAATTAAGGCCGCAGGAACGCAATCAAGAACATTACAAACCATAAATGTGTTCACGCGATGGAGATGTTGACACGAAAAAGGCGGCTAGAAGGAGGAGCAACGGGCTTGGGAGAGAGAACGGCGTGGGGAGGAGATAAGGTCGTAGGGTTGCGCCTCCCGCACCGCCGCGCCGGAGGAGCCGGCATGCTCCGCGTCGGGCTGCAGCCGCCCCGGTCAGACGCGCGCGGCCGCGCCGCGCGTGGAAGCCGGGTCGCACGCACCCAAAGATGTAGAAGCCGGCGTGCCGGGCCGGATCCAAAGTGGGGAACGCCCGGATCCGAATTTAGGCCATGGCCAAAAAGCCGACGTCGCCCCGCCCTGTGCGAGACCGGAAGGGGCGGAGGAGGAGGGAGGGTGGTGGCGCCGCCGCAGCTAGGGCCACCACCGAGGTCGCGTCGCGCGTCGCCCCGTCCGCGTCGGGAGGAGAGAGCCGGCCCGGCTATGACGAGAGCTAGGGTTAGGGTTGAAACCGCGGCGGTGAAATCCGTGCATGGAGGCCGACGAGGTGAGAGGCGGGAGAGGGAGGGCCGAGGGAGGGAGGAGGAGGAGGAAGAGGACCGGGGCGGGGGCGCGCCACGACCGCGCCAAGGCGCCGGGCCGCCGCCCGGCCGCGTCGGAGGGAGAGCGAGAGAGAGAGAGGCGCGCGCGCCCGCGTGGGAGCGAGGGTTTTTTTTTTTTCGAGAAGAGAGAAGCGCAAGATATATTGGTAGGCTAAGGCGGGGGTTTTTCGAAAATCTCGGAGGCGGGCGGGTAACCCAGAAAACCGCCACGAATGTCCTCTTCGGCCGGCGGATTTTCATAATTCGGGGACCTGAACGGTAAAAACTTGGCCCGAAGTTATCGCCATCGAGGGACCGGGTGGAGTATGGCGTGATTTCGTGTAAAGGGAAGGACTTTTCTCAAAAACGCAAAACAGCCTCCGCCGTCCGATGGCGGGATCCGACGGCCGCAGCATTTTGGACGACGCGATAGCGTGAGGCCGGGTTTTCTCACAACCAATTTACTTTTAAATGCACCCTGGCCCGGCCGGCTTGGGCCTACAGTGGTGTCCTTGGCTACTCGATCGTCTCGTCCTCACATGCACGACACAACAAGGACGTATACTGCTGGCATGCATGCGTAATTGTCACAGATCTGGCGCCTCCGATATGGATCCTTTTGCACTCGCACGCAACTATTGTAGTTGTATGTATTCACTTGATAAAAAAAAAAAAAATATAACTATGGTTGTGACAGTTTAAAGATGGTGCCCATTTGTCCAAAAAAAAAAAAAACTGTGTAGTAAATGGGTGCAAGTTAACTGATTTACGTTTGTTTGACTAAGTTTCTGGTGAATGCAATTTATTTTAAAAATACATTTCATAGTTGTTCAATGGTAGTAAATGTTAGAAGATTTGGGCTTTTTGGCCCAAATATAAATCCCAAAGGCCCACTCACACATGCATGGCATGGTGGGGCTTTAGTCACATTGCTCAACTAGGAGGAGTGAGGCCAACTTAAATAGGAGAGTGGTCTTCATCTTGTTGAAGCAATTGATGAGAGGAAAAAAAGAAAGAACACGCCTCGCCTCGCGGGCGTGGCGTGGCGTGGCGTGTGGCGCGGGCGCCGCGACATGCGCGTGAATGGTCCCGCCATTCTTCGCCCTCGTGTTTATGGGGTACGCGGCAATTACTTGCCTTATTAGCTGCGTTGCGTGTATAAATAGAGGGCCGGGACGTCGTCCCCGACTACCCGAAAATCATTCTCTTCCGGTACCATCGTCCCGCGCCGCCGCCTTCCCCATCCGTCGCCGACGTGCGGGCTTCCCATCCCGTCCGCCGACGTGCCAGGCTCCGCCTCCACGCCTCCTCGTGTGTCCCTCGCACGGGTAGGGGGACGATAGGTTTTGGGAAGCGCCGTGGCCGCGATCGCCATTGGACGTCTTCTTCCTCTCCGTCTGGCCAGCCGTCTACTTTGCGCTTCTAGCGCCGACAACCCCAACGTAAGAATGTCGATCCTCTCCCTTCTCGTTCGTCCTCTTGTTCTTCTTTGTTGCTAGCACTAGATTACCGGCGTTTGTCTAGTTTCGTAGTGCTAGTGATGAATCATATATTTCGATACATGTTGTAGATCTTTTTCTTATTGTCGGAATTAATTATTATAAGCATCGAATTGCTGTTATTTTTCCAACAGTAAATGGGTAGTAAATGGGTAATCAATTTGTACTTTTCTCTATAATTTGGTCAGACTTGAAATACTTTTGACTCTTCAAGATTCGTAAAAATGACTTAGAATTTGAAGTGAAGGAAGTAATAATTTTCAGGTACCGAGGGAATAACGCACATTCTCCTACTAGTGTCGGGAGGCTGGTATATTCGCATGACAAGGAAAACAAGGAAAGAAAACACTTGCACGTAAAAAACAAGCAGATGGCGCTGGCCAATGGCAATAAAAATGCAATCCGACGGGCGGAGAAGTGAATGAGTACATACGTAATGGGGTGGAGCAAAAGGAGGAAGGGATCGGAGGGAATGAGATTCGCGTGGCCTTTCTGGCAGTAGTGGTAGGCCAAGGCTGGGAATGGCTAGGTTTGGTGCCTGTCGTCCTGACCATCATTGAGCTTATCAACCGGCTTGTTTTAATTCATTCAATCTTACGGAACACGGTTTAATCAGTCAGCTTATCGACCAGCCAAACGGGGAGTATAGGTCCTATTTGGGACGGCGATTGTGTCGCTTTTCCATGGAATTCGCGAATTAAACGCTTTGCGTCGAAGCGTTCGCTGATCGCCGGCAACGGCGAATTGCGGGATTGAACTGCACGATGAATAATCGCAGAAGCGACCTCCGAGCCGCGTTGCCCTTAATTTGCTCACGATTTTGTCGGTCGCCATCGCAAATAGCACGGGGCTTCCACCTTTACACCGCGCTAGTATAGGACGGGCACGCCCGGGTTATCCTGAGCCGGCCGTGTGGTCTGCTCTTATTTGTCAACTAGTAGTATGTGGCAGCATGCCATGCCCAGCATCGGCGCGGCGGCCGGGTCCTCTATGCCTGTGCCGTGCCTACTCGATCGGACGATTCTGTTTGCTTTGCTGGTTGTTGGTGCTGCTGCTGCCGCTGCCGCCCATATCATACCGCCATCAAATCGATCGCCTTTCTGCTTTGCTGGTTGTAGTAGTGTTTTTCACCCACGAAGTGGACTGCTGGTCCCGACCGGATCCACACGCACTCTGTAACTCTCCTCCTCCGTGCACGCCTTAACGATGAGATCGATCGATTCGATGACCCTTTCTTTAGTTTCTCCATTTCCATGGAAAGTCACGTCACGTATGTATGACATGTATGTGGACTTGTGGAGTGAGCAACCAAAGCTCACCGTGGCACTTTCACCACTCGCACTCAATGATTGGAATTCTAGAGTCTAGACCAAAAGTAAAGCTGTGTTTGCGCCCGGCGTTTGCTTACCTTGCAAGTACTTGGTCTTGGCGCAACACCATGCCTGCCCGGAGCCGGAGCTGCAGCGCAATCACGGAACGCTTGCTGGCTAAGGTTATAGTATCAGTAGCCATCATCCCATGATTTCAAAGATGATGCGCTTTTGTGATGCATGAAGGCGGCATCCGTGGCCGGCCATGGATTGGATTGCACAAACAAACAGCAGGATCGCCCCACGGAATGACAGAAACTTACGGCGACAGACAGACATGATGGGTTTGGTCTCTTCCCAAAGCATGAGCAAGCAGGATCTTTCAATGTTCCAGTACATGTGCTGCCCCTCACCCACCACCACCATTACGTTGCCAAAATAGCCCCACTCCAGGTACAGCAATGGCCTACCGCCATTACCCTGACAACATCACATTAGGACATCACATAATGGAGCTGCGACACTCTACTCTGCTGGAGGAGCAGGAAGACCAAGAGAATGGACATGTGCTAGAGACTAGTACAGAGCAAGGACACCGTCCTGTTCCACAGACACGGGGAAATTGCCTTCGCCTTGCCTTGCCGACATTTTACATGCACTGTTACCGGAGCTCCAGCGGTTTGGAGATCTGAAACTGCAGGGACCGACAAAAAAATTACGTCCATGGCAATCCAGTCCCAGTGAGAAGAGAGAAACAAGTCAATACCAACGATTCCATTCGATTCTTTACGCATTCAGTTGATCAACAAAACAAAATGGCACATTTACGAAGTACATCACTGGACGATGCTAGCTGCTACATCACTAGACACTCACTAATGAAGTACATCACTAGACAAAATGGCACATTTACGAAGTACTAATGAAGTCCTGTGTCCTAGAATGCACCAGATGGCAAGCGAAGACCCTTTCCTTCAACGGGGCAGGGCGGGCAAAGGCAAAGGTACACTCACTCATAAATAAAATAAACAAACAAACAATGTGCATGCATCTCTTCCTCTGTTCCAGACGGCACATCTGTTATTGAGATAGATGATAAACAACAACTTTGCAGATGTAGAGCAGTTCATACTCAAACAACTTTCTGCTCGGCTCACCGATTAAAGTATCCATCCACCAAAACTAATAAAGAATGCTCAACAATTGAACTCAGGCATAGATTGATTGGTCTCCGTCTTCTCTATATTCGTGGCCGAACTGCACAAGGTTGTCGCAGCCTCCGCTTTGCCCAATATTGCAGTCATGAGGCTGAGCTACCACCACCAAGGAACAAAGGAAATGCAAAAGACTCTTTTTTTTTTTTCTCCTCGTGTTTCTATCTACAGAGGGAAAAAATTGAAAAATATGGGCACAAAACATCTGCAAAAATACTTCGAGCACACTGATGGGGAACTCCACATGCTGATCTAGTTGCAATCCAAACCGCACTCCTCCAACAGGGGACCATCATCTTTGGCAAGGAAAGGATCGATCCGAACCCAGAGCAGCGAGAAGATTGAAGCCAAGAGGATGGACCAGACAATGACAATTGTTGGCGTCCTGTTCTGCCTCCCAACCAGACCCTTGAGGAATGGGTAAAGATGGACAATCACCCAAAAAGCAAAGAAGAGCTTCCCGAACAGAGGCCCCCATGATTCATATCCGTTGTTGATTGCATTGGAAACACCAGCTACCACTCCAATGAAGTTCAGTAGGAGCAGGGTGGTCGGAGGTATCAGAAGGGTTGTCCATTTGAATGTGTACAGCTCTGAGAACTCCTCGTCGTCTCCCCCCTTTGATGTCACAGTGAAGCTCGTGTCTACACCAGCTATGACCTTGAGGAGTCCTTGAACACGGCAAAGAGATGTGAAGACACACCTCCAATGACCCAAAACTGCTCATTTCTCCACCAATCATCGATGCCTACACCACTCCATCTCATTTCCAGGATGCTCGTAGCAAAAATACAGATGAAAAGTGACATGAACCAGAGGCTGGCAACATTGTTAAGCTGCACAATAAGAGAATGACAGTAATTACCCTTTGGCCAGTTCAACAACATAATATAATAGAATTAGAGAGTGAACAAAATGGTACCTCTGGCGTGATAAATTTCCCTGTCAGCAAGCAGATGGCAGGCAATGTGCAATAGGCCAAGAGCGGAATAGATGTCCAAGGGTATACGATGGAGTTAATGTATGAAAACCTTTCCAGGCACTTTAGCCCACCACCATACCCATACCAAAGAGGGCAGTGGTTGCTGAAGAAAATTTCAATTGAACCAAGAGCCCACCGAAGAACCTGGTGAAGACGATCAGAAAGATTGAGAGGTGCAGAACCTTTGAAGGCGGCCCGTTTAGGAATGCAGTAGATTGAACGCCAACCATGGCAGTGCATCTTAAACCCAGTAAGAATATCTTCTGTAACTGATCCATAAATCCAACCAATCTGTAACGAAACACATGATTTAGTATGTGATAATTATTTTGATAACCAGCATACAAACACCAGAAACATGTTGCACACTTACCTCTTTTCCCCAGTCTGTCTTGTCTTCATACCCACAACTGATGACATGTATAGCTTCCTTCAGAAGAGAAGCTGGACTGGCACTCTTCAGGGTTCCACCGTTCTCAAGTAGTGTGGATGCAACAAAAACTGAAGACTGGCCAAATTTCTTTTCCAACTTCTGTTGATTTACAATACTAGCCTTTTCATCTTCAGCTCCTACAAGAAACATTCCTAGGTTAGGCATTAAGGATGCTTGTAGGGAAAAAAACCAAAAGGTTCCCTTTGGAAGGTTACATGATACCTGGAGCAGCTTCGTCAATTTCACCAAGAGCATATGCAGGGGCTTGATTTTTTCCTTTTCTTAAAAAGTTTCTTTAGCTTCTCAAATTTAGGTTTAGAGGTCTTGGTCTTCTTCTTGGTCTTCCTGTTACCAAAACAGCAACAGCAAATGCACCACTTTGGCCAGCAGTTGCAAGTCCTTGATGGTGGTTTCTTTGTTTTGGGGGCATCGTAGCCATACAATGCCTGCCTTCTGAAGACACATCCAGTACCAACGTAAATGGGGCCTTGGATACCATCCAAACCTTTCATGTTGATCTGCACAAATGAAACATTAGAGAAATTGCATTTTAAATTCCATATCTCATGTTAGACGAGGGAGCTTATTAGAAATTTTGACGACGGATCTTACATCGAAAAAGACAACATTTCTGTTAGCATATCGATCATGACGATCAATCCCATCGAATCTTTGAGGAAACTGCACATAGCAAACTTTCTTTCCAAGCAAAGGATCCATCATAAAACACATTGCTTCCTTTATAGCCTTGCTGTTATTGATGTAGTGATCACAATCCAAGTTCAGCAAATAAGGTGCATTAGTAAGCACAGCAGAGACTCGGACCTGGAAGAGCCAAAAACGAGGAATAAGAAACTCATGTTATGCATCAACAAGCCATAATGACAGAAAATCCATCAACTGAAGTATATTTACCAATGCGTTCATAGCACCAGCCTTCTTATGATGGTCGAGCCAGGCCGTTTTCTCTTGAAACGTAGACCAATCGAGGCAGCTCATTTCCTTCCACGTCATGGCCACCACTTTGACCAAGGAAAACCTATTGGTAGAGAAAATTGAAATATTTTTTATGTGGCACGGTGAAGGGGAAAAAAAAAAAAAAACATAAAGCATCCCACCACACTCACTGTTAATTCATAACTGTCAAAGCATACCTGAATCATTCCAGGATGATCACGGACATTGTTTCCAGGCCATGGTGTTCCATCCTGCATTGTCCATCCTTCCTCAGGTACCTTTTGGGCTTTAGCAACCAAGGCATTGATTCTGACCTTGAATTCCTCGTACTCTCTCTAAAAAAATAATAAGATGCCTTAAATTAGCATAAGACTCACCACATAAAGGACTGTAGCAAGGGATAACAAAAAAAGATACAAATAATGTACCTTCATTGCTCTCCGTTCTCTAACAAAGTTTGGCGCCACCTTGTCTTTCAGGTAGTCTATCTTCTGTTGGAAGTAAAACTCAGGAGCACGAGGCTCAAGGCCATACCTTTTGCAGAAAGGAACCCACTTCTTTGCAAATTCAGATGTTTCAGACAATGCTTCAAATGTCAGCATGGCAGCACCATCATCAGAAACATAGCATGAAACCTTATCAACTGGATAATCCACGAAAGGATAGATAGAACAGTATTTGCTGTGACCAATGGAGGTTCCTTCATGGGATCAACCGTACTGACAAAGAAATCAATAGGGGCGAGTTGAGAAGGCTGCCCTTCCTTGTCAAACCTATTGAGAAGAAATTCACAAGAAAAAAATCAGCAAAGATGAGAGGAGGCAAGTAATATAGTAGGTAACAGCAGGAAGCCAGTAACCAACCTCAAAGTCAGCCGGTCAAGATAGGTTTCCCTCTCTATAGGAAACCACTTTGGAAACTGATCAAGAATCCAAGACATGGCAAACCAAATTTCACAGATGACAGATATGAGCCATAAAGCAAATGCATCAGGCACCGGATGCATCACTCGGTAGTGGAAGAAGAACCCCAAAACCACTAGCCGAATTATGATAATCATTCTATAGGGGTTGATCGAGCTTGAAGGAAGTGGAATCTTTCTGGACAATGGTTGTCTAGCTTCGTCCATTCTGGTAAGAGAGAAAACAAGAAACATCTGGGGTTTAGAGTCCAGTAGGAAGTTTTGTAAAAAGAACAAAATATCTACTTAAGAAAATAGCTAGCATATGGACAGTTTTTTCCATTCAGTATTTAAGTTAGAGATACAAGTACACAGAAAGTAAAATAAATTGAATTGTTTTATTCAAATTCTTCCAAAGCCTTTTTACGCTGAGTACAGTTATAGCATCTGTTGAAAGAATTCTTACTAACAAGTTGATAGGTTACTTATATTTTTCGTCGTTAAATGGGCCAGGTTATAAAATTCCAAAGTTGACCAATCCACTGTAGAAAATAGCAAGACAGCTAGGAGCCAGCTAATAGAAGTGAGCCAAGTTTGAGGGCCATACAGTGGTAGATCTGCATCATCGCCATCATCGTTACCACCACCGTCGTTCCTGGCCTGGTGCATCCTCTCCTGCTTCTGCTTCCAGCTTTCCATCCTCTCCTTCCACGCCACACTCCCATAGCCATATGCGGCGAGATCCTTGGAGGGGTCCATAGACCTTGGTTGCACTGCAAGTAGAAGAATTAACCCGTTAATTGATTGATTGATAATACTGTATTGCAGTATTGATTGAGGAGGTAAACATGGCAGGCAGTTGAACGGTAGGCGATAACGATCAGAACACGCACGCACCAGGAAGGTTGGGATCCGCGTACGGAAGCGGGTGAATCCTCTTCCCCCCGCCACCCATGAAGGAGGGCACAAGGGCGTGCTGCTCCGGCGGGATGTCATCGACCTGGAAGTAGAAGCAAGCAAGCAATTCAATTCAGCACTTCTCTGAGGAGGGGGCTCGCAGGGGGAGCAATGCAATTGGAATTGCAATTGCAATTGCAGGCGGACTTGGGAGGGGTTTACCATCTGTCCGTTGGTGAGGAGGGGAACATTGGGGATGGGCTGGAAGTGCTGCGGCACGCCGTCGAGGTCAGCGCCGCGGCCGTAGCTCATGTGGGCGTGGAGCATGGACTCAGCGACGTACTGCGAGTCGTGCTTGTCGCTCCAGTTGAACTCGTTCTCCAGGTCGTCGACGCCGTCCTCCTCCTCGTCTCCAGGCACGCGCGCGCACCCTGCAAACAAGACGAGTCAGGAACTGGTGAGGACGCGAAAGGCGGCGGCGGGAGACAACGAGACCGGAGGCCGAGAATTGCGAATGCAGGAGGTGAAGGAAGGTGGACTTGCCCTTGAGGCGCTTGAAGCGGGTCTTGCACTGAGGGCAGTTCTGCGTGCCCTCGCGACGCTCGTACTCGTAGCAATCCCGGCAGATGGGGAAGGCGCACTCGTTGCAGGCCACGAATGGCTCCCCGTCGGGGTTACGCCCCACGTCGTCGCCGCAAATCTGGCACACCTGCCCGTTCCTCTGGTCCATCGGCTTCGGCTGCAAGGAAGGAAGGAAGCAGAGGAATCAGCGGGCAGTGGGGAACGAAGGGAGAGAGTGAGGAGGAACCAAGCACAGCGACGCGAGGCGAGGCAGGCGAGACGTACCCCTGGCTCGCCATCGCGGCGGATGACGACGAGCTCGTTCCGGTTGTGCGAGCCGGCGACCAGCCCGGCGCTGGCCTCCATCCCCCCCTCGCCCTACCAGATCTCCAGATCTCGGGGCAAGCAAGCAGGCGTCCGCGTACGGCGGCGGCGGCGGCGGCGGCTGGTGCGCGCTTGGGGAAGGGAAGGGAATGGAACGGGAGTGAAGCGAAGCGAAGAGGGGAGGGGAAGAGACGAGACACGCTTGCTAGCTTCGCTTTGCTCCGGCTTTCCTTTGTTGCGTTGCGCCGCGCGCTTCGCTGCCCGTGTCCCCGCACTCCCTCCCTCTCCGTGTGGGACTGGGGGCTTTGGCTCTTGGTGGACTGGTGGGTGGGTGTGGGGCTGGCTGGCGCCTGGTAGCGGAGGACGGAGCAGGAGGCCGGGCAAAATGCGACGCGCTAGGCACGGCTACTGCTTGCCCTCGCACGCACAGCTCATCGCCACCTCACATGCGCACGCCCGCCGCTGTCTGCCTCCGGTTTTGGTTCGTTTCGTCTGGACTCTAGTGCCTGCCTGGTGGTGGTGGAGCTGGACTGCGCTCTCTGTTTTCTACGGGCGGGAGGGAGATTCTCGCTTCACTTCACTTGCCTCGGTCCACCCATGGGGGCGTGGTGGCATGCCGTTAATACCTTGCTTGCGAGCTGTGACCACGGCTCAACCACCGCCACTTCTATCGCCTTCTAGGAGGTGCCACCAAATCAGATCACCCTAGCTAGCTAGCTAGATTTATTGCTGGTACTAGTACATGTTTTCTGCTCCAGTAATAATTATAAAGAAGTTAGTGTAAAATGATTAGAGGAGGAGGGGCAAGGTAAGGTGTGTCGGTGACACGACCAGACGACTGTTGACTCTACTGTCTCTACAGATACTCCCTCCGTTCCACATTTCTGCAATTCTTTTCACTCATACGAATGAACTGTTTTAACTGCTTCGTCTTATTCAAATTTTTTATGTAAATTATAAAACAAACAAAACGTCATTACAATATCTTTAGTGATAGTTATAACAAAAAGTGGTAATATTTATTAAAAAAATTGAATAAAACGAAATGGTCAAACACGCTTTTATATATAGTCAAAAATGTTAATCAGTAAGATTGTGAACGGAGGGAGTATCTCAACGGGTCTGCGTCTGCGGTCTGTCTGCCCTGCCCGTGTTAGCATGTCTGCGACAAAATCGCTCCTCATCCACGCACGCTGCAGACATCTTCTATTTTTTATTTTACTATTGTGTACTATTAAAGAAACCCTTTTTTTATAACAAACATCATATATTAATTAACAAAGAAAAAAGTTAAGTGGGTAAGATTTACCCATTGTACAAGATCAAGAGCTGTCCGAACCGGACATGTCGAGATATGTGTCGCACATAGACGAGACACCTACAACCGAATCCAGAGAGTTCCTAGCCTCGAGAAGCAAGAGTATGTGCTATGGTGTTAAGGTTCCTAGAGATTTTGTAGACATTGTAGCCTTTTTTCCCGCCGCCATGTTCCTAAAAATTTGAGTGAAGATTCGGACTTCCCATCTTGGAATGTCGTCACTTGAGGTAGAATTCATAAAGGTGACAAGTTGCTGGTCGTCAGAGAGGAAGGAGGCTTCGTTGACTCCAAGCTTGTTGAGGACGGTACCTGCAAGAGCAAGGGCAGCCGCCTCCGCCATGAACACTGATGAAGCTGAAGACAGATGAGCACGTATGTATACATTGAAGTGACAACCCAGACTGGAGCCTATGATGAAAACACCAAGACCTGCATTTCTATCGATCAATCGATCAAGATCAGGAGTAATAGACGCATCAGTATAGACCCGGACTCCTTCCAAAGTAATCGGCGAGGTGATCTTATAGAGGGGCGCACATGGCTGTTCCTGCAATGCATAAGTAACGGATTGTATAGAATTATGAGGAGGTAGTAACTGTTGAGCATGAAGTGATGATTCCGTAGTTGGAGGAGGTTCATAATTATCCTCCTGTTGGTATGAAGGTAACAACTCGTCTTGGGATATCTGTACTTCTTGAGCTAAATTCTTGAGCTAAAGAAACCCTTCAAGAATGGAGTGCGGATATATGAGAAGGAGATATATCATCGTGTGTACGTGTATGCCTAGTCTACTTTGTTTTTCTTGTCTGAAAAAAAAAAAGAGAAGGGAGTGTGCCTGCCAACGAGACGAAAGCTACGCGCTAACTAACGATTCAGCAGGAAAAGAAATAAAAAAAAAATCAGGCAGGGGCAGCAGCAGGCCAAGGAAAATAAAGTCAGTAGGTGAGGTGTTATTAGCAGCCCAGCAGGCGTGTTTACTCATTGTTTCTTGGCCTCCCTTTCCCCCTCCTCTTTTTTTTTTTTTTTTTTTTTTTCCTGAGTGTGTGTTGTGTGTTGCACAAGAATGAATGAATGGACAAGAGGAGGGAGAGGAGCGTGATCATGCCACCTTTCTCCCTAATCCTTTTCGCTCCCTAATCTTTCTCCCTAATTTAGCGGCCGCCGATGAAGATAACGACGATGCTGATGGGATTTGTTAGTTTGTTGTTATTATTAATTAGGATAGGACATGGGATGGGTCAGGGGCGAGCGGCAAGTGTCGCTGTCCTTGGGCCCGTACCACGGCACGGAGAGGGAGTGGACGATTATTGCACGACGATGGCGTCCGACCAACCCGGTTTTGAGTTTTATCTCCAAAATATTATCCTATCATGACGCGTGTGCTGCTCTAAACTCGATTAGTTTATTTTTTTACCTCTTTCTGGGTTTTGCTTCTTTTTGCGTAGCGCTGTGCAATCTCTGGGTGCAGCTGTGCAATCCTTTTTGAGAGGCGCCCACCTGCTATAGTGATGAACAAGTCCTTGTTGTGCAAGCTTGTGGTCTTGAGCAAATGCAGAACATTAGCAAATGTTTTATAGAGGGTTGGAGGGGGCAGATGAGGTGTCGTGTCATTAGCAAATGCAGGTAGCTTTAGCCTTTAGCTGAGCGACCGATCGAGCTAACTAACATCAGCGGCGGCTGCCTGCGTGCAGAACGTACATACAACAATTGCAATCCATAGCTACGTACCCATCTTTGGGCTTTTGCTGTAACTGCAATGCAAAATGTTCCCGTAGCTAAGCTAGTTCTCCCTGACGATCGATGACAAGGCATGGTAATGATAAAATGATAAATATTATAGTCATATTATATTAGTGTAAGTGCGTAGTATATTAAAAGAAGTCGTGGGCCGGTGCCTGGAGCAAGCAGATTTGGGAGGCATTTACTCGTCCCCATTTGTCGTTACACCCATGTGCCGCCATTAGTCCCGCATTGAAAGCCATTAGCGACCCCCGAGTCCGTAAAACAAAGGAAACACTTGCTGCTGGTTCGTTTCTGCCGCTCCTTCCGTTGACCAAGTCGATCGAGGACGCAGAGCCAACGCCGGGCGACCGGGCGTCTGGGCTGCACCAGAGGGGAGACCTCGAGTCCACGTCCATTTTTTTTTTTGCTACGGCCGCGGGCGGCCGCGGGGGAGGAGAGAAGAGGCGAGAGCCGCCGGCTGGCAGGAACATGCGGAGTGGCAGAGAGCCGCCCCACGTCCCGCGCGCGCCACGGCGCCCGGCCAGCTAGCGGTCCAGTCCAGGTCCAGCGACGGACGGACATGCATGCGGTGTCGCCGGGTGGTGCTGCCACGACGGCGAACCCGAACCCGGAGCGTGTACGGTGTACTCCGTACGTACGTGCGGGTGCAGGTGCAGGGTAAATAATCCCAACGAGCAACGACCAGCTCAGTACTAATACGTCTCTGAGTCTCACGCACAAAGCAGGCGCAATGAATGAATCGTTCGTCGTGCCGTACGTGCATGTCGATCTCCTCTCCTGTGTCCTGTTGTCTCTCCCATTTCACGCACCATCACACGCTCCATCGCTTTCTCACCCAACTTAGTTTTCTCACCGGCCCATCTCTATGGCCGAGTAAGTGGCTGGACTCACAAGGTGCCCGCCCGCCGACACTCGCCCCGCCGGGGGCCTTGCTGATTCTTGGTGGCCATTGTCTGCGGCTAGAGATTGCCAAGTCTGACACTAAACACTAACACACACAGACAGTGTCACAGCGAGTGATGCATGCAGGGCCCGGTCACTACTAAACCTGCCCGGCCCGATGGACCCCGAGGACAAAGAGGGCACACACACACACATCGATCGTGATCCCGTGGCCACCGAATGACCTGGACGTATGTACGTGCTGTACCCCTCCACACTCCAGCGAGCTGAGCTGAGGAGGTTGACGAGCAAGTGGGAGGTGGCCACGGCACTGCCCACTCTCTCTCTCTCTCGGCTAGATCTCCGATTCTCCGCACTGGATCCTACAGCATGTTTGTTGACGCCGGCCCGGACGTACGGCAGTGGCAACGCAACGGGTCAGGACCCACCCAGGAGGACGATGATCCATGCACGCTTTTGTCGTGGCAAGGGAGCCGGAGCACGGGATCATCGGACAACGGAGGTGACGCCATCGTCCATCGCCTCGTCGGATTCTTCCTCGATCACCAAACAGTTACTCCCCACACGAAACGCGTTCCCTGCCCTATACTGGAGGGACGATCCGAGTCACGAGTCCACGGAATGGAATCAAAACAACATACTAATGACATCATTACATTGCATTGCTCGTGGTACGTCCATCTCAATCCTTGCTTCGTTCATCAACGCGTATACTGTGTACTGTTTGCAGCTGGAGCTGGCTACTGTAGTTAGGAAGCATGAGCGCCGTTGTATATATGATGATGAAAATTGAAAAACAATCATATATACATGTTCCCCAGTCCCAGCTACTTGATCTCGTCTGATCCGACCTGATCCGTTCGTGTAGAGATCGATTGGTGGGCCCTATGCCGAGAAGCTGGAGTATATTTTTTCGAGAGCGTGCAATAGCACGTATATTATTAAGCAGAAAAGCAGTTTTTAAGTTACAAATAGGGCAATCCAAAGATTACCACCCCACTCACACAACACACAAGAGAAGCTGGAGTATATGGATCTCATATAGTGCATGCTTGATGCTTCTCAGGTCAACATTAGCAGTAGTATCTTATCTATATATAGGATTAACTAGAGTAAATGCATAAAAAACAGTGGAAGACTCTACAGCTAGCTAGCCTTCTTGGCCTTGCACTGGCCAGGCACAGCTGCCCGGTTATCCTGTTGGCTGCGATTGATTTTGTGACAAGATTACACTGCGAACAGATTCGTCACGTTACGTTGGTTTCAGTTTCCTTTCATTCACTTGCAATTCCAGTCAGTACACTGAAACGGGGGAGAGATCGAACAATAAACAGTGTTCCTTCTCAGCGTCATTTCGCAGCCCAACCCAAAATTGTGTGGGGATAATTGTATCTCTTATTTCACCAACCCAAAATATTTCACCAACTAAACACAAACGTGACCCAATCAAGCAGAGAGAGAGAGAGTTGTCCATACATAAGAGAAAATTGTGTGGGGATAATTGTATCTCTTATAATCAAAGAACGAGCAAAATCTGTGTTTTTTTTTGTTGCACTCCTATTAAGTATTAAACCTGCTCTGAGGTGTCCTCGTCGGCTAAATTCAGACGTACTGATGGGTAGAACAAGCAAGCAGTGGGCCAGTGGATGCTGCAGAACAGCAGAAGCTAGCACAGCCTCTCTGGTATCTGGAGCTCATCTGATATACTCAGGCGAGGTCCGAGGAACACAAAACAATTCAGGGATCAAAGTTCAAAAAAACAATTCAGGGATCCAGACCAAAAAAGGAAGGAAAAAAGTTTTGAACGTTCTACTACCTAATTCCATAAACCAGAAAAAAACAATTTAGCAAAAGAATGAAAATTAGTTTCTCTTCCCTACGTCGCATCTCGATCGACTGAATAAAATGATTTCCTCTCTTAGCAATCTGAAGCTTCACTTCAGTTCGACATTTTCATCTTATTTCAACGATATACTCCTCTTGTATTCCTCGTTATCTTGGAATCTTCATCTACGCTGGAAAGAAAAGTAAGTAAGAACAGGAAAACATAAACGAATTCAAATTGGCAAACAGATCCATTCAGACTTGCAACATTATCACAACGTCTGCATCACTACTATATCCATTGTAAGTACATTCTCAGCGGCCAGGGGCAGAACAGAGAACAAATTGAAAAGCTGAAATGTGCATGATCTATATATGTACCTCCTGTGGACTTCAGAACAAGTGTGAACAAAAGGAATACGGCTCCTTGGTGTAGACCATATAGCCATTCAACGACCCATCTTGCGGCGCTTCCGTGGCAAACACCTTCATGCACTGGACATGCTGGACCTTCCCCCATTCAGGGGTGTCATACTGCAAAGATATCAGCTTGAACAGGCTGGGCCTGCAATATACATTCAATTTGCTTAGCTCTGCCTCTTGCAAGTATGTTGGCAGCGTCTCAGCGCCTATATCCATCCACATGGCTGTTCTAAGCGCTGGCACATTCTCCAGTAGCTTCAGTGTTGGGCACCTCATGATGCTGATCTTGTGCATCCTTGGGCAGCTGCGGATGCTCTCCAGCCTTGGGTTGTCCCATAACTTGAGCTCAATGAGGGCAGGAAAGTTCTCTACAGTGACAAGGTTGAGGACATTTCTTAGGTCCAAGAGCGTCAGCTGAGTTGCATGGCGTGCCAGTCCAGGGGGCAGACGATGCAGTTTGCAGCCATCGATTAAAAACCCCTCCAGAGCAGGCATTGCAGGTATATGCTGCTCCCACTCCCACTCCGTCCATCCTGACATGCCCTCAAAACCCAGTCTTCTCAGCTTGGGAAATGCAAAGCCAGTACCACGAGAGATAGGACTAGCAGGCAGCTGCCTACTCATGATCAAGTCTGTCACTGTTCCCGCTGCTGCATCGTCCTGGCCATCACTCGAGGGAGTGAGAAGGAAATCATGCCCAATACACTGGATGGCCGGAGCTTGCTCAACCCAGAAGTAGTCCAAGAAGGGGAGCTGGCTCAGTCCATTTGGCAGCTGCTCACAACACGCGTAGCCCTCCAGAACCAACCGCCTTAAGCTGCGGAATAAGGCTGACATCATCCTAGCCCACTGTGGTAAGCCACTCCCATAGTAACCTTTGATGACAAGTTCTTTTATGCAGGTAGGAGGACATAGGTTACCCAACACTTGCTCAGCTCGGTCTTGCTCCTCCCTGCTGATGTTGCCTCGTTTGAGCTCTCCGTTGTCTTCGAGCTGACTTGCAAATCTCATGTGCAGCTCTTCTAGGTGCTCTTTGTTGCAGAGTTTTGCTCTAGCAGCCACTGAACCTGAAGGTGCCTCCTCCAAACCTATTATATCTAGCAATCTGAGCTTCGTCAGAGGCCCTAACTCTTCCAAGCTGCACCAGCCTTCTGCGCCATCATCCGAATTGGTTGGAAAGCCTGCCATTATGACCAGATCTCTCAGCTTTCCAAAGCCATGAGGAACTGAGGTTATCTTGGTGCCTCTAATGTTGAGTAGCCTTAGCTTCCGTAGCTTCAGGATGCTATTAGGAAGCTGTGTGAGATTGCTACACTTAAAAAGGTCAATGCCTTTCAAAAACTGAAGATCCCCTATGACTTCAGGGATCGTGGAAATGCTTGTAGCGCAAAGGCTCAAGCATCTCAGATGTTTGAGGTGGCATATGGAGTCCGGCAGCCCATCAAGATTTACCTTATCCAAATACAGTACTCTTAGGCATGATGAAAGGTTGCTCCATAACTCCTTTGAATTAACCACAGTGCTTCCAAATAACATCAGTGTTCTAAGGGATACCTGTTTTCGCAGAATGCCAGGCTCTACTACCTGGTTTGATATAGATAGGCGACGAATGTTTGGAGCAGCAGCAAGAGCGAGATTGGCATCTTGGCCCTCACCAATAAGGACCCCTTCATATTTTGTTATGTACTGGGCAAAGGAGCGGATAACATCATGCATGGTGCATTCTGACTCACCGTAGGAATATTTCAGTTCCAACAGGTTCCTTGAGACCAACTCTCTGTAGTGCTCCAGCGCCAGATCTTCAACTAGCTTTGACACTGTTGTTTTGTTGTTCACGTAGCCTTCTGAGATCCAGAGATTGATTATTTCTTCACGTCTGATTGGTTCATTGTTAGGAAAAAGTGAGCAGTATACCAAGCATTGTTTCAACTCTGGAGGCAGCTCTTCGTAGCTCAAGTAGACAGCCTTGTTGATATCGTCATCGATTCCCTGATATCGACCATGCGAAGTGGTCACAGACACGGGCCCAAGCATCTCTTGTTTTGTTGATCTGGAACAAGTGTCCTCCAAGCACCTTAATTGCCAATGGCAATCCCTCGCATTTTTCCACAATCTTCATCCCAATATCCTTTAATAATCCATCGACCTCAAGTTCATCAATCTCATCGGAGATTACCTGTTATAAAAGCAACGTTAGAGGGGTCTTTATACAATACCAAATGAGTATAAGTGCATCTACAAGGAAATTTTACATGTCAGATCAAATAAATGTGGTATTGATCAGTTCACACAGCAAACACCAAAATTTGTTTTGGACCATTACAAAATCATAGTCAATTATTGCCAGGCACTGAAAATTATTTTAGTAATTTCTTAAATCTATGGAGACAGAAATGTTAGTAGATGTCATTTTTTCCACCCTGCGTTCCAAATGGTATATACCAGCTTGTATTGATCTCACATCACTACAATATACAGTAGTGCAACTGAATCTATTTTATTTTAGTTGGAAAAATAAATAGGTATAAAATATACTGACTTGATTTTTTAGTAGGACCCAAGCATCATCATCTTCTAGCTTGCCAACTCGGTGGAGGTGCCGTGCCTTCATGTTGCGAGCGACTTCATCGTTTCTAGTTGTCACTAACACTCGACTCCCTGGAGCAGCAGCATCGGCAAGTGGTGCGCTGAGAAGGTTACTCCACACATCCTCGCTCCACACATCATCCATCACCACGAGCAGCTTCTTTCGCCGCGCCGCCTGCTTCAGAGCACATTCAAGCATGGCCCTGCTAGCTCCAGCAGCCCCGCCACTGCCGCCGCAAAGCGCGGCAATGACGCTCCGCAGGACACTAAGCTGGTCGACTTCCTTGTTGATGCTCAGCCATATCCTCTCGTCGAAGCTCTGCTCTACCTTGCTGTCGTTGAACACCATCCTGGCAAGGGTGGTCTTGCCTATGCCGCCGACTCCTGTGATAGCGGCAGAGACAACCACGTTCCCGCTGCTGGTTCTGAGAGCAGCAGCATCCAACTCCTGCAGAAGCAGGGAAACAATGGCCTGCGTGTCTCTCTCGACCTTGTCGCCCACAACACCAGACCGGACGATGGTGCTCGGCCCGGTCTTGCGGTTGCTGTCCGAGCTTGTAGTTCCGTTGGTGGAGTGAAGAAGGGAGGAGTTTAGCTCCCGGACAATGAACCCAAAGCGGGAGCTCCTCTCCGCGATGTCGCGCAGCCGTTTGTTGAGCGCCTTGATCTTCCTTCCGATCTCATGTGTGGCGATGGGTTTGCGGAAGCAGAAGAACATGGTCGTCGGCTGGGTGATGCTGAAGCACCTTGAAGAAGCGGTTCTGCTTGGAACTACCACGGTATCCTCCTCTCCACCACCAGGGCCCTGCATGATCTGGCAGAGGTCGAGGATGTCGTCAACGTCGTACATGGCGTCCTTGAGCTCCCTGACCCACCTCTCCACGGCATTGCTTCGGACGCGTGCCACCTCGGCATCCGCCATGACGGTGCTCAGGTAGCCGAGTGTCGTCTCAAGCTTGGTGATCTCCCCTGGGACACCCAGGAGCATCTCCACCTCCTCCTTCGCCATGCCCATCAGGATGCCGACCAGCTTGGCCGCAAATGCACCCAGCACCACCGCCATGGTCAGGAGGAAGTGGTAGCTTGTTACCTAGCTAGCAGCAGGGAAACAAGATTACAAGAGGAGGAGCGGATGTGTGCTCCAGCTCCAGATCTAATCTCTGCTGGTCTGGGAGGGAGACGACTTTCTACATACAATCAAGGCCTCAAGGGTGGACCGCTTGGCTTGATGCAGCATTACAATACGAGCATACATGAGACAGTGAGAGCGATGTTCAACGCATAGGGGCACGCAACAGCCATGTTACACGAGACGGAAGAGCACATGGACTGTCAGTGGTAGGGATGTCAATTGTCAACGGGAAATTTCCTCATCCCCGAGGAAGGCATGGTACGCCCGCTCAACTGAAGGAGGAGGAAGCCGGCGGCCAACGAAAAACGAAATACAGTATAAAATAATAATAAACTAGAATCGGAGGTTAAGTACGCATCACCTTCTCTGTGTAGGGTAACAGCTTGCCGGAAGCTCATTTGCTCGGTGGCGTTGACGATTCCCGAGCACCCACCGGCGGGCGGCGGCCGACCAATCCTTATCTGCATCCAACTGCCATACGTCGGTGGTTGGATGGGAGACGGTAGGGGCGAGCGGCGACATGGGAGGGTGAGGAGCGGCGTCCGGCGGCCGCTTGAGCAGTCGGGAACTCGGGATTGGGTATTGGGGAACACGGGATCTGGCAGAGGTGGCGCTCGGGAGTGGGGTTGGCAACTGCTGGAGAGATGACCAGTGGAGATTTTTTTTTAGATTCAGACGGAATGGACGGATTGTGGAGTTCTACATCAAATTGACGGGTGGATACATCGATTAGCAAACTATGAATTCTCGCGTTGGGTATGCGAAAAGTAATTTCATTCTAGCTTAGAGGTATTTAAAAATAATTTTAATAATGAACTAAAGAAAAGACATGAAGATAATTTAATCGCGGAGGAAACCTACTGGACAGTTTGTATTTTGAGCCCTACAAAATGAACCCTACTGACAGATCTGGTATCATGCCATCTCTCGATGTCTCCTTGAGACATTTGCGTAAAGCTGTTACAACAGAAATAACAAAACACCTTATGAAATCAAGAACCATTGTCTGTTCATATTGCCATACTTTCTACAGTAAGTAAGCATGCATCAATAAAGGTTTTTGCATTCACTAATTACAGTGCCAATACCTTATAGACCTACCTAAAAGATGTGAAGCTAGAATCAACAAACTAATGCATTGCTGTCAGAACATAGTTCTAAGTTACCAGAATAAGAAGGCCCATTTGCTTCTGGCGCTGTTCAAACTACAAACCAATTAAAGGATTTTAGCTATATATCCAAGCTGCATTAATTAAGAACTCAGATTTGCATCAGGTTCTGTATGTCTTACCATCATCTTCTCCACGGTTTGTCTAGTCTCCGAATCCAAATCAGAGAGTTTGCTGCTCTTAGGCTCCACCTTTTGGGTATCAACTTCAGGGTCACCCTTTATAACAGACTTTCACCACTCTATTTGGTTGTGTTTTGTAAGTAATATGGGCAGAGTTTTTCCATCCTCTACAAAATGTCATCATTTAGGCAACCACACTTCAATCAGTATAAGGGGCTTAGGATCGAAAGCAAGCTCGGATACAAACGACCTGCTCAGCAGCTGCCGCAGCAACCATAATTAAAGTAGTGCAGCCAAGCAGGTTGAAATGACTTATCTATGCTCTAGAAGCAGTCATCAACCTTAACTGGCTTAAAGAGCTCGCCATGGTAATAAATAAAGTACCAACAGGAAGTTAGAACCCAGAATATATAATTTGTAACAACACATTTGGTTCACCAGAAACATTGTTATCCCATAAAACAATATGAAATTTGTCACAGTAGATACTTACATCAATGATTGGTGGCTGGCCTTTCAGACCAACCTTCAAATGGTTCTTCTTTATATCAAAGACCACAAATCTTGATTGTGTTCCTTCTGGAACAAGAACAGTGATGTTAACTCTGGCAACTGTTGAGTCCACGAGTACTTCTCCAAATCAAGATCACTGCCAGCATTTGGTTCTGATTATTAGGAAAGAAACAAAATTATTAGATATTATATTATGAGATCCCATAAAATGCAAAAGTAGAAATCACATCTGAAGAATTATCTTAGAGATGCAATAAAGAAATAAATCAATTATTAGGGCACCATGTTAGCAATTTCAACATATATAGTTTCACTTATATCGCAGCACAAACCCAAGCTTCAAGAGACCAATACAGCAGAGAGATAACTTTTGTAGGACTGCAATCAACATTGGACTATGCATAATTTACCACCGCAACCCCGCAAGATCCTCTCGGCGGCCTCGCTCGTCGTGGGCGCGCCAGGACCGGACGTTGGACAGCGCCCAACCACCCCGCGCGGAGAGAAAGAAGGGAGCATCGCAGGATGGCTGCCTCCACGGGCGGGGACCGACGCAGCCGCCCGGTCGGGGACGCCGACCCCAGCCCGCGCCCCTGCTCCTTCTCGCCTCGTCGCCAAGCCGAATCGGACGCGGCGTCACGGACGCCGCCTCACCGTGCCGTTCCACCTCCACCGCGGCGCGCCGGGCGGGCATAGGGGCGGCGGGCCACGGAAGCGGCACGACGGGCGGCTGGCTGATTCGAGCGCCCGCGCGCCAGCGGGAGTGGATTGCCCCGAGGTCGCGTGGCGATGTCGAGATGGAGCTCCGCATCGAGCCGTTGCCACCGCGCGCCCGCGCCGCCCGCCCCTGATCCGCGCCAGGTAGGCCGCGCCGCCGCCGTGGACCCGTAGGGGGAGGCCTCGGCGCCACCGGATCCGGGCTGGGAGGCCGCGTCCGCCCGGGAGATCCGCGGCGTTGGCGAGGAGCGCCGCCCGGTGGCGGCCGAGTCGGCCGCGCTTCGCCGGCGGCGCCTTGAGGGCGAGGGCGAGGTCTCCCCCGGTGGTCGCCCTCGGTTCGTGCGGCTCCCGCGGATTCCGTAACGGCGAGGATGGAGGCGGGTGGAGTGCAACGGCGGCGGAATCAGGCGGGTGTTGCGTTGTGGAGACGTTCGACGCTCAAAGGCGGGACAGGGGAGGAGACGGAGTCGAGGAGGATTAATGCGGACACCGGGAAGCCGAAGGGAAGAGGCCGCCGCGGTGAACGTGTGCCGTGCCTCGGCGTGTACCGCGCACCCTCCTTCTCCATCAAGGGCCGCTGCACCCCGAAGGATGTCGTCCCGACCCGACCTCTCCAAGCCTCGCATGATCACTAGGACCGGGATCTTGAAGAAGTTCGTCGGCACCCCTCATTTGCACCGGGCGCTGTCACCAACACGGGCAGACATCAACGACGTCCTCAACCGGTCCAAGATCATTCCAGCTCGAGGACGCGAGCCGATTCTCAAGGAGGGAGATGTCATGTGGAGCCAACAGCCACCATAGACATGCATGGTCAGCAGCAGCAGCCCGAGGGAGGCATAGGAGTTAATGATCAGCTTTAGGCAAGTCCGAGGAGCCCTAGAGGTTAATGGGCAGCATTAGGCTAAGAGTGTTAGCTATTAATACCAGTCAAGAGGGAGTTAAGGAGTTAGAGTTAATGGCTGGAAGGGAATCAAGGAGCCAAGGGCGCCAGCCAGAGGCTGGGCTCTTCTATTTATACCCTGTAATCAGCTGAAATCAAGCAATCAACAAGTATGGAGTTATCAGTCCACAATCTTATCTCCTGCTACCTCTGAGTCTCATCCCTCAATCTCTCAAGCTCTTGGCAAAGCATAAGGCCTAGTTATCCCCCTTATGAACTAAGGTTCATATCACATTGATGGTCAACAAAATGGAAGATGAAGCGTAAATACGTACAGTGGTAGGGCTTCTGGCGAGGAACACGAAAATCCTCTACTAAACAATTCAGAGATCCAGATTCCAGACGGTGACTAGGATCCAGACTAAAAAGGCAGAAAACGAGTTTCTCATATTCTACTACTTAATTCCATAAGCCAGAAAAGTCAATTTAGCAAAATAATGAAAATTAGTCTCTTACACACGTACCATCTCGTTCAGTTGAATAAAATGATTCCCTCTCTCCTAGCAATCTGAAGCTTCACTTCTGCTTGACATTTTTTTGTGTTCTCTTCTTTCTGTGGTATGCCTCTTGTATTCCTCGTCATCTTCTCGTCTTCATCTTTGCATGAAAAGAAAAGTAAGAATATGAAAAAATAAATGAGTCCAAATTGGCAAACAGATCCTTTCAGACTTGCAACATAATTACAAATTGAAAGCTGAAATGTGCATGATCAAAACAATGAAGCTATATATACGTACCTACCTGCGGACATCAGAACAACTGTGCATAAAATGAATACGGCTCCTTGGTGTAGACCATATAGCCCTTCAACCCATCTTCCGCTGCTTCCATGGCATACACCTTCATGTGCTGGACATGCTGGACCTTACCCCATTCAGGGGTGTCATACTGCAACGATATCAGCTTGAACAGGCTGGGCCTGCAATATACATTCAATTTGCTTAGCTCTGCCTCTTGCAAGTATGTCGGCAGCATCTCAGTGCCCAAATCCATCCACATGGCTGTTCCAAGGGCTGGCACATTCTCCAGTAGCTTCAGTGTTGGGCAACTACAGATGGTGATCTTGTGCAGCATTGGGCAGCTGCGGACGCTCTCCAACCTTGGATTGTCCCTTAACTTGAGCTCAGTGAGGGCAGGGAAGTTCTCTACAGTGACCAGGTTCAGGATATTTCTTAGGTCCAAGAGCGTCAGCTGAGTTGTGTGGCGTGCGAGTCCAGGAGGAAGACGCTGCAGTTTGCAGCCATCGATCGTAAGCCCCTCCAGAGCAGGCATTGCAGGTATATGCTGCTCCCAGTCCCACTCTGTCCATCCTGACATGCCCTCGAAACCCAGTGCTGTCAGCTTGGGAAATGCAAGGCCACTACCACGAGCGAAGACTACCAGTGTACTGCCTACTCATGATCAAGTCTGTAGCTATTCTCGCTGCTGCAACGTCCTGGCCATCGCTTGAGGGAGTGAGGACGAAACCCTGCCCAATACACTGGATGGCCGGAGCTTGATCGATCCAAAGGAAGTCCAAGAAGGGCAGCCGGCCCAGTCCGTATGGCAGCTGGTTGCAACACGCATAGCCCTCCAGGACCAACCGCCTTAAGCCGCGGAATGAGGCTGGCATCATGTTGGCCCACTGTGGTAATCCCAACCCATAGTAACCTTTGATGACTAGTTCTTCTATGCAGGTAGGAGGGCGCAGGTTACCCAACACTTGCTCCGCTCGGTCTTGCTCATCCTTGCTGATGTTGCTTCTGAGCTCTCCATTGTCGCCAAGCTGACTTGTGAATTTCATGCTCAGCTCTTTTAGTTGCTCTTTGCTGCAGAGCTTTGCTCTAGCAGCCACTGAACCTGAAGGTGCCTTCTCCAGACCTATTATATCAAGGACTCTGAGTTTCGTCAGAGGCCCTAACTCTTCCAAGGTGCACCAGCCTTCTGAGCCATCATCCGAATGGGTTGGAAAGCCACCCATTATGACCAGGTCTCTCAGCTTTCCAAAACCACGAGGAATTGAGGTTATCTTGGTTTCTCTAATGTTGAGTAGCCTTAGTTTCCGTAACTTCAAGATGCTATTAGGAAGCTGTGAGATATTGCTACACTTCACAAGCTCAATACCTTGCAAAAACCGAAGATCTCCTATGACTTCAGGGATCGTGGATATGCTTGTAGCACAAAGGCTCAAGCACCTCAGATGTTTAAGGTGGCATATGGAGTCCGGCAGCTCATCAAGATTCACATTGTCTAGATACAGTACTCTTAGGCACGACGAAAGGTTGTTCCATAACTCCTTTGAATTAACCACAGTGCTTCCGAATAACATCAGTGTTCTAAGGGATACCTGTTTCCGCAGAGTGCCAGGCTCTACTACCTTGTTTGATATAGATAGGCGACGGATCTTTGGAGCAGCAGCAAGAGTGATATTGACATCCTGGCCCTCAGCAACAAGGACCCCTTCATGTTTTGTTATGTACTGTGCGAAGGAGTGGATGACATCATGCATGGTGCATGCTGAATGACCATAGGACCCTTTCTTCGGTTCTAAGAAGTTCCTTGAGACCAACTCTCTGTAGTGCTTGAGCCCCACATCTTCAAGAAGCTCTGAGAACGCTGTCGTTTTGTTGCTCACGTAGCCTTCTGAGATCCAGAGATTGACTATATCTTCACGCCTGATCGGTTCATTGTTAGGGAAAAGTGAGCAGTATACAAAGCATTGTTTCAAGTCTGAAGGCAGCTCTTCATAGCTCAAGTAGACAGCCTTGTTGATATCATCATCAATTCCTGATATCGACCACGCCTTGAAGTGGTCACACACGCGCCCAAGCATCCCTTGTTTTGCTGATATGGAACAAGTGTCCTCCAAGCACCTTAATTGCCAGCGGCAATCCCTCACACTTTTCCACAATCTTCATCCCAATGTCCAATAATCCATCGACCTCAACTTCATCAATCTCATCGGAGACTACCTGCCATAAAAATGAGTCACGTTAGAGGGTGCATGGGAGGAGAGTGCCCAGGAATATAAAGAATTTTTAGTTTGTCACAAAATAACTATTTTAAGTTTAACCAAACTTTTCAGAGAATAGTACTTTTTACAATACCAAATGAGTATAAGTATATCTATAAAGAAATTTTATATTGGATATCAAATAAATATTATATTGGCCAGTTCACATCACAAATATCCAACTTTGCTAGTTACCATTATTTATAAAATTGATGTCAATTCTATGGCATGTTAAAGATATTCTATTACTTGTTTTTAATCCATTGAGAGAAAAGTGGTAGTAAATGTTTTTTTTTTTTTGCCCTATGAGAAAAACAAATCATGCGTTCCAAACGGTGGATTATATTGACCTCGAGTCACTACAAAATACATTAGTCCAACTGAACTTATTTTTTATAGGGAAAATAAATTGGTAAAACTTATTGACCTGTTTTTTTAGTAGGACCCAAGCATCGCCGCCTTCTAGCTTGCCAACTCTATGGACATGGCGTGCCTTCATGTTGCGGCGACTTCATCGCTTCTAGTGGTCACCAACACTTTCGACTCCGGAGAGGCGGAATCGGCAAGCGGTGCTTGGCCGAGAAGGTTACTCCACACATCGCCGCTCCACACATCATCCATCACCATGAGCAACTTCTTTTCGCCGTGCCGCTTCGAGCACATTCAAGCATGGCCCCGCTAGCTCCAGCGGCCCCCCGCCATCGCCGCCGCGGAGCGTGGCAATGACACTCCAGCAGGACACTAAGGTGGTCAACTTCCTTGTTGATGCTCGGCCATATCCTCTCGTCGAAGCTCGCTCCACCTTGTCGCCGTTGAACACCATCCCGGCAAGGGTGGTCTTACCGATGCCGCCGGCACTTGTGATAGCGGCCGAGACAATGACATTGCCGCCATCGGGTTCCGTGAACATTAGCATCCACCTCCTGCAGAAGCAAGGCGACGAGGTCCTGTGTGTCTCTCTCGATCTTGTCGCCCACGGCAAACAGACCGGACGATGCTATCCGACGTGCCTAGCGAAGAGCTTGCAGCGGCACCGTGGGTGGAGTGAAGAATGGAGGAGTGGAGCTCCCTGACGATGAACCCGGCGGTGGCTCCTCTCCGCGCGATGCCACGCAGCCGTTTGTTGAGTGCCTTGATCTTCGCCCCGATCTCGTGTGCGGCAACGGGTTGCGGAAGCAGAAGATGCTAAAGCACCTTGAAGAAGCGGTTCTGCTTGGAGCTGCCATGGGATCCTCCTCTCCACCACCAGGACGCTGCATGATCTGGCAGAGGTCAAGGATGTCGTCGACGTCATACATGGCGTCCTTGAGCTCCCTGACCCACCTCTCCACGGTGTTGCTTTGGATGCGTGCCACCTCAGCGTCCGCCATGATGGCGCTCAGGTCGCCGAGCATCGCCTGGAGCTTGAGATCTCACCGGGACGCCAAGGAGCATCTCCACCTCCTCCTTCGCCATGCCCATCAAGATGCCGGCCAGCTTGGCCGCAAATGCACCCAGCACCACCGCCATGGTCAGGAGGAAATGGTAGCTTGTTACTTAGCTAGCAGCAGCGAAACAAGAGGAGGAGACGACGTTCTATATACAACTGTACAAGCAAGGGGTTGACCGCTGGATGCAATGTCACAATACTGGCACATACACGAGACGGCGAGAGTGATGTTCAACGCATAGGGGCACGAAACAGCCATGTTTAATTATCAGTCTGTAGTCAGAACGTAAAGAGCGGAAGAGCACATGGACTGCCAGTGGCCTCTCCCCTCTAGGGATGTCGACAGGAAATTTCCCGTAACGGAACACCACCCCATCCCCGCCCCCGAGGATTCTATACGGGTCCCCCTCCCCAACGAAGGCAATGATATGCGCAACCGAAGGAGGAAGCCGGCGGCCAAAGAAAAAACAAAAAAAAAAGGAGGTGGTAGCGGGACTACAGGATTATCACCTTCTCTGTGTAGGGAACCAGCTCGCCGGAACCTCATTTGCTCGGTGGCGTTGAGAGGATCCCCGAGCAACCACCGGCGGCCAACCAATCCTGCATCTGCATCCAACTGGCGGACGTTGGTGCTTGGATGGGAGACAGTAGGGGCGGGTGGCGGCAGTTGAGTCATGGGTGGGAGATGGGAGGGGCGGCGGCCGCGTTTGAGCAGTCACCAGCGCTTGGGAGGGGGCTGGGAAGTGACGGAGAGATGGCCGGTGGAGAATGTTTTTAGATCGAAGACAGAATGGACGGACGGATGGAGTTCTACCTCAATTTGACGGTTGGATACATCGATGAACTAAACGAGTTCTATGCTTCCCGTCCCTGCGCTGAGAGGATGATTTTTACAGGTTAGCGAACTTCGGCCTTGTTTTGTTTGTGGCAATATTTGCAAAAGTTAAAATTTTGCAAAAAGTACTGTTGAAACTCCCGTAGCACACCTGTAACACTTTTTTTTTTTTTGCTTGTGGTAAATATTATTCTATCATTGGGTAATTAGGCTCAAAAGAATCGCCTCCATGAATGCATTTTAAACTGTGTAATTAGTTTTTTTTTTTTTACTACATTTAAATACTCCGAACATATGTCTTTTGGTGTATTTAATATGATGTGATGGAGAGAGAGTGAAAAAAAGCTTGGAAGTTAGGTTAGAAATTGTAGCCATCTAAACAAGGCCTTCGTATTCCCAAATTTAGCTCATTTATAGGGGTGTTTGGTTTAGGGTCTTTTTTTAAAAGTCTTTTTAGTCCTTACCAAACCAAACAGGGAGGGACTTTTTGAAACTTTTTTCTCTATTAGTCCCTAAAAGACACTCTTGGAGGGACTTTTTTATTAGTCCCTAGGGACTAAAGAAAAGTTTAGTCCCTAGAAACCAAACAAAGACCATAGTTATTTGATGAAACAATTACTTTTCTCTCTCTCCTTTTTTTTTTTTTTTGTTCAAGATAAGCAAAAAAATTATGTGGCCATACATGAGACGGAAATTATACATAGATGAGGTAAACAAATTTGCTATGCTTCCCCGATCCACACTACCAAACTTAACAGAGATGGGTTTTCCCGTAAAATTTGACTTTATCTTCTTAAGTCAGCGGTATCATATTCCATCTCATATAGTGTCGTACAAATTTTTTTTTAATGATGTGAAGGAAAAGGAGGAGACAGAAGGAGGTTATTCTTTTGCAAAACAATCGCTTCAGAGCATGTATTATAAGCCAGTCGGACACCAACTGGACGCTTATATGCCATGTCACATTGAGGAAGTAACATAGCCTATACGTACAACAAAGTTGGCTGGAGAGTTTGAGTGTATGTTACTGACTAAGAACGGGCATCTTAGGCATTTAGCCCGGCGTCATTCTCTCTCTTCCGCATCATCCTTCTTCTTTCCTATGTGGTCTGGATTCACTCAGCTACATCAGCTTTATAATACTTGCTCTCATAAGCTAAAAACTTAGAAATACGAGACAACTCAGTGTATAAGCTGTTATCATACAACTTATGATTTTACTTCTATTTTATGTATAAATGAAGGAATATTATGAGTTACCCCAAGACAACTTGAAAGATAACCATTGTACATGTTGTCTATTAAGTCTTCTTAATTTTTTAGATTAATTCTTCTTATTTGTTTTGAGATTAAGGGGTGTTTGGTTCTAGAGATAAGGACTAAAAATTAGTCCATAGTCCCCCCCACCCCCAGAGTTTAATTAGACTTGGGACTAAATAAGACTAAAAATTAGTCCTTAGTCCTCTTATTTGGTATTTTAGAGACTAAATGAGACTAAAATTTAGTCCCTAATCTCTAGTCTCAAAGGAATCAAACATGGCCTAAGTATTCTTAAAATTAAGTGGGGCTATATGAATAGAGATCACGACCTAATAGGCTCTTAGTGATGCTCCAATGACATTTCTACATGGGGGGCCGATTTAGTTTCGGGCCACTACTCGCCATGCCGTAGGTTAGACAAGCGCCACAGATGTGTGGCGGAAGAAGTGGTTGCCACACGCCACACCTCGCCACGGGGGCAAAATGACAAGGAAAATAGGAAAGCAACCGCGGTGGCAGCCACAGGTTACGCAACAACCCATCGGTAGCCAAACCGTGGCGGCTTTTGCTGTGGCAAGCTGCGGCGTGAACCAAACACCCTTATAGTTTGTACGATCAACATCGTCAACTGATCACAACCGATAACAATGGTTTCTACTAGCGAATAAACACCAAATGAGTCCATAAAAATTTTGAATACTTTCAAGCTGGCATCGTGAGATAGAGTATGATTTCAGAACAAAAAATCAGAAACTAGTTCATAATTTATGAGGAAAACCAAAATTTCTAAGATCAAAAGAGATCTTTGGATTTTTAATTGCATCGCTTTCCATAATTTTTTTTAGAAATTTACTTTTCTAACTTTTAGATATTTCTAGTCCGATTTACCTCCTTAAACTTTCACCTTGATTCGATATAACTAAAAACATCCAATGCCCAAACACACAAACGATTTAGGAAGGGTCTAAAGAAATGATCTCGTAGTTTAGGGAACAAATCAGATTACCGTACAGTTGATGGTCGCCCCGTTCGCTTGGAGCCTAGGACTTGCCGTGTAGCTGCTGTGGGGACGCTAGTCACTGACCGATGGGCCCAAGAGATCAGCTGCACGTACACGCAGCAAGCCATTCCCGTTCCCGGTTCCACGGACAGAGTCGTGAGCAGAGCTTCACAACAGTATCTCCAATCCCGTCCAGAAACCCGCGCGGAGAAAAACCTCACGGCAACTAGGGTTCCCGGCGAGGGCGCGCAGGTCCATGACCAGGAGCAGGCGGGGCGGCTTCGGCGGTGGCGGCGGTGGCGCTAACGTGAAGGTGACGCCGAACCTGACGTGGGACCGGGAGGGCAGGCGGATGCTCAACCTCAGCGTGCTGCGGCGACTCGACCCCGACGTCGCCGACATCCTCATCACCGCCGCGCACGTCGTCGCGTACAGCTTCGACCAGCACGAGCTGAAGTGGGTACGCTGCCGTACCTGATCCCCAGCACTCTCCCGTTCGATTTCGCTCTATTGCAATTGCGGACCTGATTTTGTGCGCGCGCGCGGCTGCTGCAGACCCGGAAGCCTGTGGAGGGGTCGCTCTTCGTCGTCAAGAGGTTTGTGCAGTCAATTTGAGTCATCATCAATGGACTCGATCGTGCTGATTTCATCCATCGCCATAGTTCGTTACTTCACGCTTTGCCTTGCACTTGGCGCCGGTTTGGTTGGGTTGTTTGTTGGATGGATGCCCAGAATTCGTAGCTACCTACTTGGATGCTGCTGTGTAGCAAATGTAGTATGATTATCTTCTGTCTGTTGTTTTTGAAACAGCAATGTCATTTCAATGCAGGTGATTCAAGGAGTACACATGTTATTTTGCATTGTTGGCTTGGACTGCTAACACATTAATGTGCCTTTTGCGGTAACCGCTATTGGTCACATGTTGGTATTGTTATTGGTTGATTTAGATACTATTATTTTGCAGATGATAAACATAGTGCACACCTATACTGGGTCAAGTTTTTTGTGGATCCTGGTCCTAATATGTACTATCTACTAATCTACTGATTCGCAGCAATGTAAATACAGATTAATTTCGTAGACAACATAGGACACCAAGGAATATTTTCAGTAACATTTTCTCTCCACGTTGTTGTAGCTGTGTCTGTTTATTTTTAGTAAAGTATGTGATTGATGACAGTTGCATCATGTAATTTAGTGCTGTTCAATATTCAACTAGTGACATTGTTGATGCTCTAGATTACTTGTAGTTATTTTAACTTGTGATGAAGATTTTGGTTCTATTCAACCACGAAGAGCACAGTTCGCCTTGTTTTTATCCTGTTTATTTGCAATAATAAGCACTTATTCTTGTAGGAACACCCAGTCCAGATTCCAATTGATCGTCATGAACCGTATAAACACAGGTATTGCACACCTACTTTATTGGACACGCACTTGTGCAAATTCACCCTGGCTGAACATAAAAAAGATCATAGATTGAGCATTTGGCGATGAAATACGGATATCAGTACATAATTTAGTTAAGAGGCTTTGCTTTAAGTTAAACTATCAGATATTTCACTCACAATATATTCATACTGGGTAACGTGATAACTTAGGCATCATAAGAGCTCCTTTTTGAAAACTGATTCCTCTTAGGTGTTTGTGCCATTGCGCAAAACAGAAACAGAAAACAGAGTGTTTGCTCATTCATCTGACAATTACCAATCATAATTCTTATATGGGTGGGGCTGGGGTTCGGGGATTGTTTCGAGAGTTGCATGAGAAGTTCTTCTTCTTAATGAAAAACCGTGGGGACGTCACTCCCCTGGCTCTCATTTTTGTTTATTTATTTTATGATTAAGCGAAATGTGTCTATTCAGTTTCCAGTGGTACCAACATCTGAGTGATGTTATTTCTTATCTGTACTTCCTATTTTTTTTTATATATATTAGTGTCAAAATTAAATGTGTGAATTTTATGTTGCCCTTTCACCTAGAACAGAAAATCTAGTCGAAGATCTCTTGACGAATTTTGACGTTGAGGTGCAAGTTCCCTACTTGATGTACCGTAATGCTGCTGATGCAATCATTGGAATTTGGTTCTATGATCCACAGGAATGTCAAGAAGTTGCACATCTGTTTAGCAGGTTACTATTTGACCTGTTCCTTTCAGTTTCATCCACACTGGTATCATTCACCCCCCGTTTCGTGCTGTCCTTTCTAGGCAGATGCATCAATTGGCTAATCTCAGATTGTGTTCTGCTTCTGTGCTAATATTATTATCTTTTAAGATGAGTTGGTAAAATTGTATGTATTAGTATCTCAACTCATAACACAATGTGTGTGTGTGTAAATCTTGTTCAATACATGGATCACTGAAATACTAAATAACAATTTCATCTGTTCCTTTCAGTCTCATCTACACTGGTTAGACATATAAATGTGTAACCAATACATCCTGACTCGTACTAACTCTAGCCCATTTTCGAATTGTAGTTCCTTATGTGTGACAACTTGGTGTTATAGCAGGGGAAGGGCTAGCCAAGATTTTGCAAGTTTTATTTACTTTTCTTTATTCATACTGATTTGCTTCAAATTCAATGTATAGGATTGAATATGCATATTCAAGGGCGTCACCCAAGGCAAATCTTTCTTCCAAAAGGTATACAGATTTTCATGCACTCATGTTTTCATTGGAAAGAATCGAAGAAGGATATACGTGAAAATTATTTAAGTCAAGAGTTACTATGTTTACTTGTTATATTTACCTTTTGTGTCTCCATTTTCATTTTACTAATCATTTCTAATTTCATGCTCAGCATTTTCTCTTCACATCACATATGGTCATTGATAAAAGTCAGGTTGCTGTTTTTTTAGTGGTATGCTAACTACAATAACCTATTTCAGGAAGTATGTGATTATTGCAGTAGATACCCATACAAAAGTAACAAAATAATTTTTGGCATTAAAGCCCTTTTAGGCCTTGAGGTTTAATATAGTAACCGTGTTGATTATTAGACTTTTCAAAGAAAAGAGGGATGGGCAATATGTTGTTGAAAAAGAAAGAGAAAATACAAAAATACAGTGTCAGTGTGGCTTTTGGCTGAATTGATCCCCTTGAACTCAAAATGTCACCACCTACTGTTGGCTAGGTGTTATGTTGAAACTGTCTCTCCTCTATGTCTGTTACAGTGTATTTGAAGAACCAGAAGCAGCATCTGGGCCATATGCTCTACCTGTAGTTGAAGATACTCTAGAACAGCCGACATCACCTACCATGGATGGTGACGATGTTGAAGAGTTCCTCCTAACCCCTTCGAAGGTAAGGAAACTTCCCTTACATTTATAGCTGTATTTCTTTTTCTTGGATAGCTGTAATTTAATTTAAATTCTATTCATATTTATTATGATCTGTTTCAATCTAAATTAACCATTACATGAATTTCCTTAAACAGGCAGCCAAATGTCTACAAACGATTGGTGGAACAGGCGCAGTACAACCAATCCAATCTTTCAGTGCTATCCCTTCTCCTAGTCATGGATCACATAATTCTACTGCACCATACTCTTCTTCCCTGCACAGTCTGCTTCCTTCACGAACTGCATCAGTTACTCTGAGGGCCTCTGATGTTCATAGACCCAATAGCTCTACCACCATCCAACCTGCAAGTCTTTTAGATTCAAAACCACCACTTGTTGCACCGATGGCTTCTATGCAGTCAACAGTAGCTAATGCTGCTCCTTCACTGCCTACTGTTCCTCCATTTCATCCTCCCTTTGCTGATCGGCAACCTAAAAGTGCTCCTTTGCTCCACCCCTTTTCACTACCCCCTGTGCCCCCTGTTCCACCATTTGGCATGCCCTTGCTTCAACCATCCCCACCTCCTAATCCGATGCCATTGCTTACCCCATCAGCATCTTATAGCCAGGTGGTAACAAGAGAGCAAGTAGCCGCTGCATTTCTGAGGCTTGCACAGGTATTCTCACTTCCTTGGACTATGCTTGCTGCCGGTGCTTCTTTTTTTTTTTTTTTTTTTTTTTTTTTTTTTTTTTTTTTTGTAGAGTTCACAGTCAACTGAGGCTTGTTATTTCTGCAAGTTTTTTTTTTTCTAGACCAACCTAATTATTTGTACTCTGTTCCACCACATCTTCCCTGTGAAACTTCTGAGACTGTTTTTTCTTTGGCAGAATGATAATTTCATCGACATGGTTTATCGTGAGATGGCTAAGAGACCGTACCCATGAAGAGAACATGGTGGTGTGTCCGCGGCAGCTGCTTAGATGTCTCATCTTTTTGCCTTTTGTCAAGCCTTTTTTTTTGGACACATCTGTGGAATGTGATGGCTGCGGTTTAACACTGTTTGAGTTGTAGGCTGGTATATGAAATGTAGAGCCAAGGGATTTTAAACATCTCACTTTTGTAGTTTGAGCCGTTCTGAGGGGATGGGAATTTTCCCGGGCATACAGCTTGCTGCTTGCGCAGTTGGCAGCTGCACCCTTGCTCGTGTATAATTCTGAACTGACTTTGCATGCTACGCTGTGAAATCAAATCAGAATCTGTCTGTTCAGTATTTTTATGCCTGTTCAGTATTCTGAAGCAAGCTGACAGTTGGTCGAGGGTATTGCCCAGATGGGTAGAACGTAATGTTGAATTTCGGTGTCTATTTTCTTCTTTATATAAAAATGCCATCTCTAATCTATTGGTATAGTTTTTTTTTTTTTTTTTTTTTTTTTTTTTTTTTGGTATGTTCAGTAATTTGACCGCTTAAATACGAGCCATCCACAAATGCATGTAAATATGTAATGGTCGGCCGAGTGACATTGTGATGAAACTATGCATGCTCTCGTGAACTTGTGATGCATAGAATGGTCTGCCGAGTACAGGCAAGGAGTGGCGGTAAACAGCTAGCTTGACGCCTGTTTGTTGAGGTACTCGATAGCCACGGCGGCGTGGAGCGCTGCTCCGATGGGGAGCGCGGCCTCGTCGATGTCGAGGTGCGGCGAGTGCACGTGGTGGATCTTCCCCGTCTCGGCGTTCCTGACGCCGACGCTGAAGAAGGCCGCCGGGATCCGCTGCGAGTAGAAACCAAAGTCCTCGGCCGCCATGAACTGGGGGCACAGCCTCACGTTGGCCTCCCCGATCATGCTCTCCGCCACCGCCTTGGCGTGGCCGTACACTGCCTCGTCGTTGACGGTGGCCGGGTACGGCTTCATCTTCCTCCATGAAGTCGACGGTCGCCGTGCACCGCCCCACCGCGGCCTGACCTTGTACCACCTGCCATTGCATGCCAACACAGTTTCATTCCAAATCCCAAGAGAATTAATCTACGAGCATCCCTGCCTGTTTGTTACCTCTCTGATTCTGTTCATGAGGTAGGACAGGCCTTCAGTTGTCATGCTCCGGCAGGTGCCACCCAGTGTCACAGACTCTGGGATGACGTTGAAAGCCTCGCCGCCTCTGATGAAGGTCACGGACACCACCTGCAAGCTCAAGCAATAGAAGACACCATTACACACTCACGAGATGCCCGCCGCTAGCTGCAGATCGATGACGAAACGTACAGCGCCCTGCAGGGGGTCGGTCTCGCGGGCGACTAGCTGCTGGAGGCTCAGCACGGTGGAGGCGGCCGCGACAACCGGGTCGACGACGAGCTGGGGTCCCGCCGCGTGGCCGCCTTTCCCCGGTGATGGTCGCCGTGAACCGGGCTGACCCGGCGAGGAACGGGCCCGGCCTGGAGCCGACGGTGCCCACCGGCAGGGCTGTGTCCACGTGCACGGCGAAGATGGCCTGCACGTCGTCCAGGACGCCTTCCTTGAGGACATGGTACCCACCGGCGTGGCCCTCCTCGGCCGGCTGGAACACGAGTTTCACTGTACCCTAGGGATGAAATCCACGGTTATATATGCCAAATGGCCATTTTTTTTAAGAACTGGTAATTAATCACATTATTACCCTTTTCTTCTCCTTTTTTTAAAGAACTGGGATTTAATCAGATTACTATAGTAGTACCTTGAAATGGTCCCTCCTAGACTGAAGCAGCCTAGCAGCTCCGAGTAGCATTGCCACGTGAGCATCATGGCCACAGGCGTGCATCTTCCCGTCTTCCTTGCTCTTGAACTCCCACTCTACCAATTCCTGCAAATAAAATGCTTGCAAATGATTTTAATGCTTGACTTGTCAGCAGAAATATGTCAGTTCGGTTTTCTATTTATGATACGATTGAATGCGACAGGCAAAGCACGCAGACAACGTGAGCAGTTTTGTATTCAAGTGTAGGCCCCGCTTGATCGAGTTCCGATCGATTTTGATTCTGGCTCTTTCCTTTCGGAGCAATGCATGCAAACCGACTGACTGATCCGTGCAAACTGCATGCAAAGAAAGACCTGGATGGGGAGCGCGTCCATGTCGGCCCGGAGCGCGAACACGGGGCCCGGGGCGGCACCAGCGATGGTGGCCACGACGCCCGTCCGCGCGACGGGCCAGGCGTACGGGACGCCGATCGCGTCCAGCTCCGCGCGCACGAGCGCGCTGGTGCGGTGCTCCTGGAACGCCAGCTCCGGGTGCTGGTGGATCCGCCGCCGCACGCCGAGCTGCCACTCCGTGAACTCCGGCGTGCGCGCCGCGTCCAGGAGCTCCCGCGCCAGCGCTGCCGCCGCCGCCATCGTCGTCAATCAGATCAGACAGGGAGGAGGAGGAGGAGACGGCGGCAGTGTTGACTGAGTGGCGCGAGGCCGGACTCCGTCCTCCCGCTGCTCGATCGCCTACGCCTTGTCTATTTATTTGAATTCTTAGCTCGTGTTGAGTTGTTGATTAGGCTGCATCGGTTGGTTAGGTGTGTTTGATTGCTTTTATAGGAAATTAATTGGGCGGCTCCATTGCTGAGATATATACGCGGCAGAGCATTAAATCACATGATGGCTACTTGTTCACAGATCACACGCATGCATTCGATTTTTTTTTTTTAAAAAAAAATACCCTTTTTTTAGAAGTTCAAGGTATCGTTTTTATTCAACTAATCTCTTGCTTGGATCGACGCATTGGAATGGCTAGAACACGTGTTCATGTTCAGGCTATGGTGTCACTAGAGATCGAGGTAGCTAGCTGGGCCTCGTCGACGTGTGTTTGTTGAGGTACTCCATGGCGACGGCGGCGTGGAACGCGGCTCCGACGGGGAGCGCGCCCTCGTCGATCTGCATGTGCGGCGAGTGCACGTGGTGGACCTTCCCCGTCCCCTCGTCTCGGACGCCGACGCTGAAGAAGGCGGCCGGGATCCTCTGCGCGTAGAAGCCGAAGTCCTCCGCCGCCATGATCTGCGGCCGGACCTTCACGTTCGCCTCCCCCAGCATGCTCTCGGCCACCGCCTTGGCGTGGGCGTACATCGCCTCGTCGTTCACCGTGGCCGGGTACGGCCTCATCTTCTCCTCCATGAAGTCCACCGTTGCGGCGCACCGGCTCACGGCGGCTTGTCCTTGTATCACCTGCTTTGAACCATAGATCGATGGCAAGGGATGATCGACCATTGTTCATGTGAGTTTCAGATTTGTCAGTGTTACCTCTCTGATTCTCTTCATGAGATAGGATAGGCCATCGTTTGTCATGCTCCTCAAGGTGCCGCCCATGGTGACGGATTCCGGGATGACATTGAAAGCTTCGCCTCCTTTGATGAAGGTCACCGACACAACCTGCAATGCAAGCAGAATTGAAACAGCACGACGACGACGACGACGGAATGCACGCAGTTCATCGATCAGCTACGTACTGCGCCTTGCAGAGGATCGGTTTCGCGAGCAACGAGCTGCTGTAGGCTGAGGACGGCGGAGGACGCCGCGACGATCGGGTCGACGACGTGCTGCGGCCCCGCCGCGTGCCCGCCTTTCCCCGTGATGGTCGCCGTGAACCGAGCCGCTCCGGCGAGGACCGGCCCTGGCCTGGAGCCGACGAGGCCTACTGGTAGTTCCGTGTTGACGTGCACGGCGAAGATGGCCTGCACGTCGTCCAGGACGCCTTCTTTGAGGACGTGGTAGCCCCCGGCGTGGCCCCCTCCTCGGCCGGCTGGAAGACAAGCTTCACTGTACCCTGCGGATGAAATAGTAATAGCGGTAAATGTGGCGGCTAGATCTTTTAACTCTCCTCTAAACACAACAAGATGATGTATAGTGGATGCCAAACAAAATTGAGCTATTATTACTTGGTGGAATGGAGGAAATATTAATGTTTTGTGTTACACAACTACAATTTTAGTGTGCCAGTTTGCACAAACCAAGTCATCTTGTCAGTGAAGCAATTAAAACCAAATTCAGTTTCAGAACTGTATGTATAGTAGATTGGATTAATGGAAATATCTCTGATAAAAGCGAACCAAAAAGTATTCCCCAAAGATAAAGAGTGAGTACCTTCAAATGGTGCCTCCGAGACTGAAGCAGCTTAGCTGCTCCAAGAAGCATCGCCACGTGGGCGTCATGGCCACACGCATGCATCTTCCCGTCTTCCTTGCTCTTGAACTCCCATTCTACCATCTCCTGCCAAAATTGTCACTGGGAAGTCATGGTAAAGCCAACTATATATCTGTCGATTGCATGCGCATGGTGGTATGTAGTGCCATAGTGCTACTTCTTTTTGATTTTTTTTTATATATTGAGAACGTTATGTTTTTCTCCAATACCCAAAACATTTATGTATCATTATAATTAAGAAGAAAAGATGAACCATAACTACTAACAAGCCACGTAGGAGGTCATACAGTCATAGGCTGGACTTGCATACAAGAGAATTTGAAGCATCTCGTTGTATAAAAGTGCCCTAAAGGGGAATAAGGATTTTGAAGCGTCTCCATTTGGTTTTGGTTTTATGATGATGCGACAGGCGAGTTGTATGGTGGTCAGTCGCTCTCTCAAGCTTAAATGTGGTTGCTGGTTGGTGATATGATACTGAGAAATGGCGATTTTGTCATGTAATGTGACAGTGCAGGAGGCAGAATCAAATTAAATGATCAAGGCATTTATTTGCCCTGTTTATTTATTAAGCGATAAGCACGGACCTGGATGGGGAGCGCGTCCATGTCGGCGCGGAGCGCGAACACGGGCCCGCCCCCGGCTGTCGTGGGGCCGGCGATGGTGGCCACGACGCCCGTCTGCGCGACGGGCCAGACGTACGGGACCCCGATCGCGTCGAGCTCGTCCCGCACGAGCGCGCTGGTGCGGTGCTCCTGGAACGCCAGCTCCGGGTGCTGGTGGATCCGCCGCCGCACGCCAACCTGCCACTCCGCGAACGCCGGCGCCCGCGCCGCGTCCAGCAGCTCCCGCGCCAGCGCTGCCATCGACGCCCGCCGCGCTCCAACACCCAGACAAGGAGGACGAGGAGGCAGCCGGCCGGCCGGCCAGTACCAGCAGAGCAGAGCAGAGGTGTCGGGACTCGGAAGTGCCGCTCGACTTTGTCTCTTTTCGGCGTCGGCGGTTTTGATCCGGCGGAAAGCAGAGGAGAGTGGAGCCGTGCCGGCCGCCGCGTGGCAATGGGGTGGGCCCGTCTCCTTCAGACTTGGAAAGCCCGGCCCATCATGACCGGCGGCCCAAAAAACGAAGAGCCTTTTTTTCATGGATACCATTATAAAAAGTTGCTTTCTACTCACCAATACCACCGAAAATTTTGATCTTTCATGTGTCGCCGTCATTTTGGACTCCTACGTGTGTGCCATTCCGTCCGTGGGGTGTTTGATTTACGCCGCTTGAGGACCTGCGACGCGTGGGCCCATCTTTGAAAAGGACCTCCTTGCCCTCATCTTCCTCCTCCCCTCTTCTCTCTAACCGGCCGGACACAAACACCGGAGCAGCACGGGGCCGAGCCGTGCACGCAGCGTGGTCTTTGGCGATAGAGCGTCATCTGGCCGAGGGCCGGCGCGGCGTGCGGAGCCGTAGGTGGAAGGGTACCCGGCCGGGCGCTGCAAGTGGGCCGTGGGGCGCCGTAGCCACCATCACGCCGCCGTGGCGCCACCGGTACCGACGCCGCCGCCAGCCGCGCGGACGAGTCGTGGGGCCACGAAAGGCCGGGTGGCACAGCGACACCTCTACGGCTGCCCCCAAGGAGGTGTCTCCCAAGGTTGGGAAAGGTGCCGCGGGCTCGATTAGGCCAAGAAGGGCTTTGGCGGAGGCGCGTGATCTGGCGGTCTTGGCGCAGAAAGAAGGAAGGCAGGTTGGGTACGCGAGACGGTGAGCTCCGCCGTGGGGCCATGGCGGGAGGGGTTGATGCTGCGGTCGCCGCGGCGCACCATGAGCGGAACGGCGCCGGCCGGCCTTCTTCCCTCCTCCTCCCTCTGGCACGTCGGCGGCGCCACGCGCCCACGCCGCGGCACGCCGCGGCGAGAACGGGCGCGCCCGTCGGGACGAACCGGCGGGAGACCTGGCCGGGCCCACATTGCGGCAGGTGGTGTGTGACTCGCCGCCGTGCTTGACCGCTTAGGGATGCCGCCGCCTCCGATGACCTCGACGCCGAGCTCCGCCACCGCTGCCGACCTCCGCCGAGGCCGAAGTCCCTTCCGTGTGCCTCTCGGTCTTGGCCGAGAGAAGAGGGGAGGAGGAAGAAGATGAGGGCAAGGAGGTCCTTTTCCAAAGACTTGCCCACGCGGGTCCTCAAACTAGAAATCAAACGCCCCACCTGACGGAATGGCACACATGTAGGAGTCCAAAATGACGCCGCACACATAAAAGATCAAAATTTTCGCCAGATTGATGAGTAGAGCAACTTTTATAATGGTATCCATGAAAAAAAGACTCAAAAACGAAGCAACAAGGGGAGACGGACGGGCCCAGCCAGCCAGTGAGTGACACGCTTGCGCGAGGAAATTTTACTCTTTTTTTTTTCCTCAGAAAAACAGAAAAAGGGGAAAAAATCACCATCAAAAGAAGAAGAAGAAATTCTAATCTAAAGAAACTGAAATCAACAGGCCGGGGAATTTCCTTCCCTTTGGAAACGTCGCCTTCTCCACGGCTGCTGCGAAACTGCAGCCAGCCAAGGAGTGGAGGAGGAGCGGCAGTCAAAGCGCTGCTGGAATCCATTGGATTGGAGCTGTCAAGGAATCGGAAGAGGAACCCGGCGGCTCTCCCCTCGGTCTCTCCACTCCGCGTACCGCGTCGAGTCCCCTACCTAACCTGCGTCCGCGGCGTGAGATGAGACGGTGAGATTGATTTCCTTTCGCCCTTCCCTGGGTGGGTGAGTTCCCGGCTCGATTTTTGGTGGTCCGTCGTCGACGTGGCGGTCGGATCTCTCAGTCACTCTCCTTCTCTTATGAACCGGTTGGATGAATGATCTGGAGGGCTGTGAAGTTAGGTTTTCCTGCTGTTTAATTAATGATCTCCTCATTTATGCCGTGCCTGTCTTGTCGTGGATTTTGTTGGTATATATGCAAGTTACGTTGCTGGAGTAAATTATGATTACTCATGTTAGATACTTGAATTGTGATCATAATGGGAATTCACAACCTTAAATTATGATTACTTGAAGCTGCAACACTAATTTACCCCCAATATGTTGTCACAGAGTTCGGCTATCTAGTTGTGCTTCTCTACATGTGGGTGTTTCAGTGATTGGCTGAAGTGACTTGTTCATTTTGGTTGGTCCCCCTGTTATCACGATAAGTGATCTTTAGAATATTAGATAAGATACTTTGACATTTATAGTAACGCTATTTGCCCTTACTAAGAAGTAAGATCTAACAACATCCTTTTTGAGAATATTTCCTATTAATTAGAACTCTCTAAGCACTTATTGTAAAAACAATGTCATTGTTAACTATCTTCAAAACTGCTACCAGTAAACCCTGAGTTGTCTGGCATTTATCCCCCCACACACACACACAAACTAAACTCTGGTGTTTTTCTGCAAAAGGGAATTAATGTGATGTTGAATTTGTTGTTTCTAGCTATCACAGGTTCTCTAATTAGCTTCCTATGGCATATTTATAGGTTCTGTAATTGCTCATCAGCGTGATGAATTCGAGGCCAATAGTTCTCATCTTCCTCCTGCTCGTTCTCATTATCACTTCACAGTTTGAATGGAAGCAGCAGATTGGCGAGGCTGAGGCAAACCCGACAGCTACACGGAGGAGGCAACAGGCCCTTGAAAGGGAGGATGCTGTGAAAGAGAAAGTGAGCACCTGAAGTTTTTCCTCACTTTTAGTTGAGTTTGGCCATTTCCAGTTTCCTACTTGGAAAGGAGTTGCCATTTTTCTAGCAGAAGCCCAATAATTTATCCACAGTATTTGTTGCATTGATGTTCATGTTCTGACTTCTGAATAAATTTATTTGTTAGTCGTGGTAGTACCTCCACACTGATAGATCTGTGAGCACAGGTATTTAAACCATCATCAAAGTATACTAGTGTAGTCTGCACAGGTTGAGTAAAATGTCGGGCTTTTTAGTTCTACTGGCTTTGTTTGTCAGTTGGTTGACTTAACAGACTTAGCTTTTCTGAAATGGTTAATTGCATCACTCCTGTGGATCTTTTCTGCTTACAGCTTTATTCTTGTGTAGATCCTGTTGTACATATTTAAATTTCTAATTGACTGAAGTTTTTACTAAATAGCTGAACATCTTTGACTTGGACAATTGTAGCGCATGACATTTATGTGTCCTGAAATACTCTTTAAGTGCTTGTGGCTCAACATGTACTAGAATCCTCTTATCATATTCCTCATCTGCTTTTGAGTTATTACAGTAGGCCTCAAGCTTGATAGTTTGGATGGTAGGGTATGCAAGGTTGCTTGCGGTTCAAGGATCTGTGGTTCTTTTATGTTGTAGTGATTTGTTTTCATTTCATATAATTGGAATGGTGATTTTAGTGGCCATGTTCTAGCTTGCTCGATAACCTTGCAATTAACCTTAATATCTTGACTAGAGTTGACCACTTTGTTTTACATACTTTTGCCGGAAATACCTCTGGCCTGTGATGATAGGGAAGGTAACAACCAATAGATGTTTGATTGATTATAGTCATAGAGTTGTACACCAGCTTCGTCATTTCCTCTGCACACCATGTAGCTTCATCTGTCAAGTCTTTTCCTGCACTGTTGGCCTTTAGGCAAGTCTTTTGTTATTAGGAAGTTTCACTATTATGTATTAGTAGCTGTGAAAAGCACATTTCATTGTCTTCAAAGTAGCTATACTATTGCCTGTACAGCTGTGGTTCTCTTCTTTGGTCATTACTTTCGATAGATCCAAAATATCAGGTCATTATGTTAAAAAATCTTTTCAGGTCATAATTTAATATGTTACTCACAGGTAATATTGGCACAAGAGAAGAACATTCAGCAACTTAACGAGCTTGTCCAGAGCCTTCAGCTGCAGCTATTGCATTGCCGGGGCAGTAACAGCACTGCTCGCACCACCTCAAGTCAGTCGACTAGCAACCGTGAAGTTGAGGGACAGGAAATGCTTGGTGATTGAAAAAAAAACCCTCCCCTTCTGCTGACATAGATAGTTTGCTGACAAGAACAGAAGCTCTTCAGGCAATGGAAACTCTTGCTGCCGCCGTCTGGTGGGCCGGTAGAGTCATGTTGATGTACTGGTATTGTGTGCTTTACATTATCACCTCCTTTTGCATTCTCACCCAGTTTGTACAGGGTTTTAGTATGATGGTCTAGGTTACTCTGCTGATCAAGGATCGAATGTGTGTGCCAGTCCTTTTTGTGGTTGTTGGTTTTTTTACTCTCTAAACATATGCGCTCCAGTCTGTATATGATGGATCGTTTCTTTGTGTTTGTGACAGCGGTTTTCATGCTCAGCATTCGGAATGTTGTAGAGCTCTTGATTCTATGCAAGTTGTAGATACAAAAATTTTGTTCTTTGCTGCACTCCCTTTGTCCTTGGTGTGCGTTGGACAGCGAAGCGAAGAGGATGGTGCAAGGAAGAGATAAAGCAGCATTCTCCAATCTGAAGCAAGGGATTGAGTTCCACTCTGCAGCAATGAAGATATGTGATTCTCTTTGTTGACACGCCTGTGTGTTGCTTTTGTAAATGCATTTGAACGACAATATGGCGTGCTAGTTTTTGGAATTTTAATTCGATAATTGAACCGGTTGCTGCGAAATTGGTTTGAAATTTAATTTGATTGCCGGGTCTCAAACAAGACAAGCACACCCCAAACTTTGCATTACGCATGGAATACGAAGCAATGATGATCACTCCGAACTCTCACGAAGAAAAGGAGAAAAAAAGAAAAGAAAAACAAAGCAGACAAACAAAGTTTTAAAAAGATGCCAAATCACACTGTTTGATTAAAGATCCATCCAATCCAATGCATGCCAAGCGACGAACGTCGAGTGAGTTCAGCACCCCTTCTGCGATGACCGGAGCACCTCGCAGGTGGTCTTCTGGAAGACGACGGCGCCGCCACCGTCCGGCGACCCCAGCTGCAGACTGAGCGGGCACTTGGCCTCCAGCCTGCACCACGTTCTGTGCAGCTGGTACTTGACCTGGCCGTTGAGCTTCACCTCTACGTCGAACACCCCCTTGGCGCTCTGCCTCCTGAACGCCCTGACGCCGGCGCTGCCGAGCATGACGCTCACGGCGTCGGCGCCGCTGGTGAGGCGGAACACGGCGGTCTTCCTGGCGGGCAAGACGTAGGTGGGCGTGGCGACGACGTCGACGCGGTCGAAGCGCTGGTCGTCGAAGAGGTAGTCGGCCTCCAGGGACCGGAAGGTGGCGCCCATGGCCCAGTTCGGGTTGCGCACGGCGAGCGTGAGCGTGAGGTTGTAGGAGATGGCGGTGGTCGGGGAGGTGGCGACGGTGAAGCGCGTGAGCGAGGCGTCGTCGACCTTGAACTTAGCTGCGCCGCGTGGCCGTAGCCGAGGACGAGGATGACGATGACGGCCACCGCGGCGATGACGGCGAGGCCGATGCAGAAGCCGCACGCAAAGCGGCGTTGGTGCGGGGCGAAGCAGGCGCAGCAGCACTCGCAGTCGTCGCACATGATGAACGATCGATCGGTAGCTGGCAATGGCCAAGTGTACGTACGTCGTGTGTTGGTGCGTGACGGTTATGACAGTTTGTTGTAATAACTTGTCAGGCCTGTGTATGATGTCGTCTGTTCCCGTCTTATATATATATATAGGCGTAGCTATGAAACGTGAAATGTACGTACAACGCGTCAAACAATTGGGTCGCAATATGCTACTGTAGTAACAAGGACAGCTAATTTAGAGCTTCTTTGGGGCGAACTCTGTGAAGTCACCTGGGCGTTCGGGTTACCCGAATTTTTCTGGTCGGGTAATTCGGTAATACAAAAGTTCGGGGTAATTAAAAATGCTACCCGATTTCATCCTCGAAAAATTATACCCGCAATTTCGGTTTGGGTATACCCAATGTACCGATGCATATGCAACATCCTCCGCACCTCACCTCTTTCCTTCTCCCTGTCTCGCCCCGTTGGTGACGGCGCGTGCGAAATCCCATGCAGAGGCAGAGAGCGGAGTCGCCGTGAACTCAAATCCCATGCGGAGGTGGAATTCATGCGGGGCGGAGTTGTGGACTAGAATCACATGCGGAGGCAGAGGTTGAATCCCATTCGAGGAGATAGAGGTGGAATAGCATGCAAGATGGAGTCGCCGTGCACGACCGAGATTTTCGGGTAGTTCGGTACCGGGATTCATTACCCGAATTACCCAAATTAACATCGGGTAATAGAAATTGTTAACTGAATATATATTGGGTGCTGCAGGTTCGGGTAGTTTGGGTTCGGTAATGGGTAGCGGGTAGTTTGCCCGGACTGACTGTGAAGCTAGCCCTACTAAATGGTTAAAAAAAAAAAATCCATTCCCTACCACTGCCAGGCGTTGTGAGCCCTATGAATTTGCATCTAGCGCTGCCACTGCCCCTGTACTGCCACTGCCAGCGCTGTACCAACCCAAAACCCAAAATCATATCGTGAGAATAGATAGGCACACCTTGAGATCAGACTGGAAACTGTAGCCTTGAACTGCCAAGTCTGCTGAGGAAAAGAATACCTAGCTATGTATCAAATATGGCGTCTTGTGCCAAATGAAAAAAAAAAAAATATTTCACCGCAAATTCTGCTGCGACAATATACGATGAGTGCTTGAGGATCTAGTTAGGTTTTAATGTAATTTCCACCAACCATTGCACTAGAGAAGCAAACAAGTGGCACATGAATCAAAGAAAGTCTAGTATGATTTCGAAAAGTTCTTGTATCAAGGACGATGATCCCCTTAGTTTTATTGTTCAGTTTCTAGTGAACGATGTAACCTTGCTTGATCAATAAAGAAGTATCACTTGTTTATCTCACCACAGCCGGCTTTCGCTGGCACCAATTCTGTCTTGTTTTTCTTCTCCTTTCTTATTCTTCTCTACGCTACGCTAGTCGCTATGTAGAAATTTACCCTTAAGAGCATAGCATGTGCTTCCATGTGCATCCAACGGTGCATGCACACGGAGGCATATGCCCTCCCGCAAATAGGCTCCGTTGTCCTCGATGTGTGAGATGCTAGAGGCGCCAACCGTGGAGAGGGGCAGCCAACAAATTAGACCCTGCGGCACTCTAGCGGGACGCGACGCCAGTGGCGCCGGCAGGCGTGAGGCGTTGAGCAAGTTTTGAAAGACGCTTTGTCATCTTCTCGACTTAGACACTAACATGCCCGCCGGTGGACACGCCCCGCCGCGAGCGTCTTTGCCCGCCGCCGTAGCGGAGGCGCCGCTGGAGTGGCTCTCAAGGCCATCACCGCCTTGGGGCCTCCAGTCGCCCCTCACATAGGACATCGTTGGTGACCTCGCTACGGAGGCGCCTCTAGCAACAAAATCATACGAGGTTGCCGCGGCCGATAGCGAGGATTTCGCAGCCGCGCGCCCACCGACCGCTTTCGATTCCGACAATGTGGCGGTCGCCTCGCCCCTTTCGCAGATCTTTATGTTGGGTTTCAATCGTTTTTAATTTTTAGGTGTTTTTGAACTCCGTCAAAAGTGTAGTTATGGCGCAACTTAGGGCATATGCCCCCATGTGCATGCACGTTTTTGAGTTAGGCTCTGCTCAATCAAAGGAGCTGTACAGGGTGTTAGAGTGTTGTGATATATAGACAACTCGTGGGAATGGAGTGGCTTAGTGGATTTTCCGACTGTATGGGTGGCCACCGTGCCTGAACGTCAAAATGTTCCAGTCATCAATCATTATATGATTCATGCGAACTAAGCATTCTCCATTGTCCATTCAATCTCACCAAAATAGCTTTTCACCTCCCATCTACTAAAAAGTCACTCCAGAAAAATCAGAGTAAAGATTCTCAGTTCTATCGAAAGTAAATAATTACGGGCATATATTTATTATACAATTATGTACGTTAGGTTATGTAAGAGAAGTATATGACCAAGGCTTTTATTTACCATACAACTATGTAAGAGCGGGAAATAAGATATAACCAAACACAAGAACATACTACTTACACTTAGAGGTAACAAAGTCTTTTTTTTTTTTTTTTTTTGAGATTACACAGTACAACGTAGACGCTCAACACGCACGCACACTCACCCCTATGAACACATGTACGCAAACTCTACCACTAGTAGCACCTTCGAAGGACTGAGCCGGCAAATCCTCTAGAGATAAAATACTCCACATTGTCTACAAATGAAAACATTTTTAGAGTTTGAACGTAGATGAACAATGGTTTTCACATTTGAGTTAGGCACATTGAGACCACATAGTTATCTTGGCCCAATACCGATTTAAATATGGGTGCAAGAATATTTATGAAGACTAAAGACACTAGTATTTAAGTGCAAACTTGGTATTGGGAAACACAAAGGCTAAAATGTCTTCCTTTTAACTTTGGTTGTAGTAAGTTAGTCGAGACAAAAGTTTGTGTTAGAGCAGGTTCAATAAGCTTAGCTATAAGCCGCCATGTCACCAAGTTGTATAATAATAACGGCTTTTCTCTATTCTAAATGAGATTTATTTTATTTTCATGGGTCCCACCAACTCACTTTCGGTGATGGGTCACAACACGAGAAAAGAGAGGGCCGGTGCCTCATGGGAGAAGTCAACGTAGTGGCGGACCCCACGACAAGGGAGTGGTGCAAGTGTCGGGTGCTAGATGTTGGGGAGAATTATCTCTATGGCCCTCCCAAAAACACTTTGGATCTCTATGGGCTTTTTTTTTTCAAAGTTGGTTGTATGGCCCCGGAAAATTTCTTTGTTAGCTCTATGACCTTCCGTCGGTTTTGACACTTAACGGTGTTAAGTGACGTGTAAAAATACTGTTTTACCCCTTAGCAAAAAAAAAAAAAATAAATGCCGCATGTTCCTTGATTTTTACGTGAAAATTTTTTTTTGTATCGTGGGACCCTAGAGTTTTCAGAAATTAACTAAGCCCAGATCCAAAAACATTCTTCTCTCGCAAACTTGCATCAGAACCTTGAGAGTGAAATCAAATTATATTTTTTGCCCTTCTTTCCATCTTTGGTCGGCAGAGACGCCGGGAGATGCCGGGTCCGCCCCCGCCGCCGCTGAAGGCGCAGGTCCGCCCTCGCCACAGGCTACTGGGAAGCCGCCCAAAGCCGGGCCGCTGGCGCGAAGCGCTGAGATGGCCCGCCGGCCGCCGCGGCGCGCTGGCGGGAGGTGCTCCAGCCGCCACGCCGCAGCGCACCACGCCAGTCGCCGCCGCCGGGCCGCCACAGCCAGGTTCCACCGCCGGCCGCACCGCACCGGCGCCCGCCGCCGCGACGCGAGGGCCACACAACCGCGCCGCCATGGACGCCGCCATCTCCTCCCCTTCCTCCATGCCGAACAGTTTCTTTGCCTCACGATGTTGTGGAACGAATCGGCATCGCTTCGCCGCTTCTCGTGAAGTGGAAACCCTAACGGCATTGTGGCTAACAGACCTAACACAAGGCCATAGAGCTAACAAAGAAATTTTCAGGGCCATACAGGTAACCTTGAAAAAAAAAAAGGCCATATAGATCCCAAGTGTTTTTCGGAGGGCCACAGAAATAATTCTCCCTAGATGTTGCGCCAAGCTCCTTCTTTCACCTCGTTTCTCTTATCCACGTATATGTATTTGGTGATGTGTCTAGGCTATAAGAGCATCTCCAACAGTTTCTTAAATGAGGTTCTTATCCTATAAAAATTTGGCAAAAAAAGAAAAAATTAATCTCCAACAGTTTGCTAAAAGAGGTTGCCATCTTTCCCCATCTTTTCTCTCCGCGCGCGCATCTTTACGCGCGCGTATCCAGGTTGCTATCGCGACCCACGCAACGCCGGCCTTCTTCCCCCGCGCGCGGAGACAATTCCCAGTGTACGACCCCGCACCTTCTCTCGGCGCGATCTCTCTTTCCTGAGCCAGAGCCGAAGCCGCCGCCGTGCGGAGAAGTTGTTCCCTCGAGCGGAGTCCTGACGTCGTCGGAGAAGGAAACCAGGAATTGGCGCGCCATCAGGTCTGCATGAGTCGATCACCATGCCTTGTTGCAAGCTCTGTGTTCTTGCGATCAGGGCGATCAGGGCGCCGCTGCCGGTTTGGGTAGGGTTCTGGTAGGGTTTGGCTAGGTTCAGGGCGCCGCCGCTGGTTTTATTGCGATCCGCTAGGGTTCATCAGTTCTTGTCAGTTCTCTGTACTCATTCACGTGACCGACGATATGGACATCCATACAAGAAACTACGCCAGGTCAGTTCTTGTCATCAGTTCTTGTCAGGTAGTTCTTGCGATCAGGGCGCCGCCGCGCTGTAGTTGTGTGTATGTTTTAATATGCACTCATCGTAGTTGTGTGTAGCTGTGCCGCGCTGTAGTTGTCACCATCAGACATGCACAAATCCAGAGCTCGATCCTTTGGTTTGGTGCCCACACAGAGTATTTCTGTGTATGTTTTAATATGCAGTCATCGTTCGTACAAGTTCACCATGTATGAAAACTGATGACTAGTTGGCTGATCCATACATAGATGACTAGGTTGGTGACAGACCACCACGTTGGAGTTCTTCACGGGCGCGATCAGGGCCACTGCGGCGGCGGCATTCTTTCACGGCGTGAAGATTAAACTCGCGCACGGCGCGACGGGAAAGAGATCAGGTAGCGCTGATAGTTGGGTTGGTTATGATGTGGGTCCACTTTTTACAATTTACCAAGTCAAAATAGCAAAACTATTGGAGAGAGTTCTTTTTTTCACTTGCTATATAATTTAGGAACTTACCAAATCACAACATTTGCCAAGTGAATTTTAGCAAACTGTTGGAGATGCTCTAAGCAAAGCTAAGGTGTATAATTGTACGTGCTCTTAGGGGTGTTTGGATGCACAGATTTTGGGGAACCACTAAGTCAACTTTTAAAGCAGTCCTATGTGAGAAAATTCATAACAATCTTAATAGAAAAGTTGGATGAGACAAAACTTAAAAACAACGTAAAACACACACCAGAGCTCAAGAGGAACTTCCAGCTATTTGCTGTCATTTTTTTTTTTTTCACAAGAAATGTCCCCTTAACTTAAAAATTTATTAGTACAAAAATGAAGGTCAAAATTACAAGCAGGAACATGAAACTATGTATGCGGTACCATCTAGGACCAGAATCTTGAAGGTGATTTATGGTACGCCATAATGTTTACCCTTACAAGAGAGAGATCAGAAATGTCCATGAGTAGCTAGGATGTTGATGCTAATACTCGGAACATGGGGACTCTCTAGGAAAACATAACTTCAAAGATGGGCTGCCTTCCTGCAAAACGTAGGGCCGTAGATAATGACTATAGAAGTTGCATAAAGATCAGCTCTTGTTTTCATTACTTTCTGCTGAAGTAGAGGATGTTGTCGACGCTGTGAGGTCCCTGGCACATTGTGACACATATGGCTTCAGCTGCAATCATCCACACAAGACATCTGATTCAGGAGAAAATGCAGGAAAAATATTGTAACTCAACTAATCTTTGCCACATAAGAGGTTACAGGTGACAATTGTCCATCTTGAGGCCCTCTCATTCCCACCAGTCCCTCAACTTTTGCTATGGTAATAAATTAACTCAAAATTTTCAAATAACAATTTTGTGTTGGGTTAGGCATTTGCAACTACTTCCTTATTATCACAGATTCACATTTTTATTTTTAACCTATATTGGGGCGCTGGTGCTCCAAGTTCCTTGTGCTGAAATTAAATTGAATATCTTCCAATTTTGTCCAGCAAACTGAACTGCAGAGTGAAGAAGATAATTTTGATACTTAATAAACAGATCATGCTATCTAAGTCTGTGAAGTGCGATCCCCCCCCCCAAAAAAAAAAAAAACGAAATTACCTTGAAATCAGTCAAGTCAGGGACCACAAATCTTGGCAACTTTTCATCAACAATCACATATCCACCTATAAAAGCAGTTAAATTTTTAAGATAACTTATAGAAGGAAAAGTAAAATATGTTTACTCGCACCAATGAGAAAGGATTGAATGGAATTTAAATTACGGCAACTACAGCTTAGTAATAGTTCAGTATGAAAGTATTGACTTGAGAAGGTATAAGTAAGATCAAGAGTGCGGTGTAACGAATGACTTTTTACAAGGCACACTTTCAAAAAAGAAAAAGAATGACTTCTTACAGGTGCTCTAAAGACTACATGTGTGTGGTGGGTACAAAGTAGGCATGATCTGAGGTTGAAGCCAGAAAAGACAAAGACATTAACATCTATGCGAGTACACCACATGCTGATGTACATATAAAAAGAGACGATGCTTCTCTGGTAACTACAAAAGGCAACAGCATCTACTTGTAGCTAGAAAGTCAAAGAATTTACTTGAACTTGACTTCAACGGGCTCAAGTGGTCTTACTTCCATACTATTTTGTTTGCTCATCCAGTAACCCTTGTATTTTATCAAGGGCCTGATGGAGGAACCAGTGCATCAAGGTCTGCTTTGCTCACTCAATGAACAAAGTGCTGTAGTATATCTAGTCTTTTGAGTTTTTATTTTTTTGGACTCATTCATAGCTTAAATTGGCTATTTTCTGCACTCTTCTGGGTATTTGTCTGCCTAGCTCTGACTGTTTATGCTACTGATGTAATCTTGCTTTGTGAGAAGAATTTTTTTAATAAATTTATAATTATCATCATGATATATGATATCTACCTGAACAACAATGTTGCAGCAGAAAGATTATATGGGATACCGATACATGGGACTCATCACATGCATTGTGAGCTCCTTCATGGTTAATGCCTTAATGGTGATTTCTTGTTATGCCAATCTTGCTTTGTGAGTGATTAATTTTACTGTCATATTTGGGAGTTTTCTGTGTTTTGTTATGACACTATATATACTAGAATCTAGAAACATTGAACATTATTAGTCCTGTGCTAACTGTTCTTCCATTGCAGTTAGATCCAATCCAATGCTTCTTTGGTAAAGTACAGATTTTGTTTATCAGGTTCAGATAGTGCAAGGCTGCAAGCATGCTTTATTCCATTGTTCCTGTGTTTCTCGTTTGCACAATTATAGGATTACTATTTCATAGCTTGAGAAATGATGAATCTGTTGGCTTGGATATTGAGCCAGAATTTTTCTAGTTAGCTTGCATTTGATAACCCAGATGGTTTGTCAGGTTCCACTGCTACCCGCTAATATTCAAATGTATAATAATGTGGTTAATAACCCAAATGTTTTTTCAGGTACCACTTGTTCTCTTGGCTCTTTGCTTTAGGAATTCGCTGCCGATCTAAAATTTCTTTAATGTACTTGACAAGTCTGACTAAAAATTCAATCCGCCACTACTATATTAAAAATTTACGATGGGAAGTCCCGGTCTAACGCCAATGTGACCCAAGTATCCAGGGACTTGTCTGGATCTGTTTGAGCAATGGAAATGCTTTTCCATTACAGGAAAAAAAAAGTATCTAATGCAAAATACCATCATCAGTTCGTTTGGCTAAAAAATGCTAATAAGTCAACTAACGCCATAATGTTTTTCCAGCAGATGGCCTCGTGAAGCGACAATGATCGCGCAGAGAAAGGCTTGACTAGTGGAAGGCAAGATGGTGTACCTTTGCGGGTGTGGAACCCGGTGGGCTTGCAGTTCTTTCCCTTGTAGTAATCCCGTGGCGCCCGCTTGGAGGAGAGGATGTCGAGCGAGGACAGCCGCTTCCGCCGCATCGCTCGCCCCAGGGAGCCCAGCGTCAGCCCAAGAGGCATCCTCCGACGTCGCGGCGAGCGAGCAAGCGACCGCCTTCCCCGCAGGTTGGTTCCTGCACAGTTGAGGGCAAAAGGATGGATGAGCGGCGTCCCGGGGAGGGGAGGAAGTCGGCGACGGCGGCGCGAGAGGGATGGGCGAAGGGGATCGGAGGACGGAGGCGGCGGCCCAATGGGCCTCACTCGAGCTTGGAGCTGGAAACCGAGCAACAGCGGCCCAGCAAGCCTTCTGAATCGAGTTGACAAGTTTCTCAAAAAAAAAAAAAAAAAAAGGACAATAATTGAAGTGGTTCGTATCAAATTCTTTTGAAATTTCACGTTTTCAAATAAAGCCAAGTAGAGTACACCCAGATGTTGCATTTGCACATGCCATGCAAACTGATGCAATATAATGATAATTGCGGTTGATAAACCGACCGATGTTCTTTTGTTATGCGAAAAAAAAAAAGTATTGTATCAAATATGATGTACCGTGACTAATAAACCGAGTTGATAAAGTTCCGACCAACGGGACACGGATGGAATATTAGTTCGACAGGTGGGTAATCGTTAGCGAATGAAACCGCGTAAGAGCACGAGATGCGTGTGCACGACACAACGCGTGAGCATCCTTGAGAAAGTACGTGCAGCGTGCCGGGGAGAGACGCTACGTATGCATGCGAGAACAAGGGGAGAGCATGGACCGATGGACGTATTACTAGAGCAACGAAACGACCGCGTTGTTCTTTTCTTAGAGAAAATGTCTTTCCACGTCAAGCAACGCAGAAGATAGCTAGTAGGCCAAATGGATAGAGACAGGATCCGAGCTGCGGTGCATCTGGAACGCGTATCGATATTCACTGACTGACTGTGTTTTCGACGTGAGGGGCAAAGGCCATGATGCTGCGAATTGCGATCCAGAACATATAATAATATACCTCTATAGACATAGAAATGACATCACTGATCATACCTCCGGTCGATGATAAGAGCAGACGACTGTTTGGCCAGCCGCCGGCGACGGCGACCAGGCCTCCACGCACACAGTCAGTCAGCAGATGTGCCCCCAATGGGCCTGAGTGGCGCGTGGAACAAGAAACAGCCCAGCAAGCCTTCCAACCGAGTCGAGCTGTGTGTGTGAGCTCGAGGCCCATTCTTCTCCCAGTCCTGGGGCCATCCTCGCCACCGCTGGCTTGAGCCTGTTCAGCTGGCTGACGCCGTCTGCTCATCCAATCCACAGAGTCAACGCCTGCTGCCTGCTTCCCAAAGGTTCCGTCCAACACAACCCAGCCTGGGGCCTTGTTTAGAAAAAAATTTCTAACGCACTTTTTGACTTTCTGGTGAGAAAATAAATATCACCGACCGACGTGGCTAATAAGCCAAGCGAACAGGGCTACCAGTCAGGCTCAGTTGAGTTGACTGCACGTCTGCTCATCCAATCCACAGAGTCAACGCCTCCTGCCTGCTTCCCAAGGTTCCGTCCAACACAACCCAGCTGGAGTTTACTGGACTGGAGCTCAATAACTCTTGCCCAAATCACAACCACCCAACAGGAATCGCAGAGGATCGATGACAAACAACTGACAATGAATCAATCGTCTCAAATCTACACAATTTTCTACACATCCAAGTTCTCTAATCCTAATCCAAGCACACACAACATGTCAACAACAAGCTCTTGCTAAAAGAAGAAGAACAACAAGTCTGTCTGGCCTTGAAGAATTAAGTGATTTTACAGGAAGGGAGCAAAGGAAAGGAAGCAAGAAACTAGAGAGGTACTAGCCACCAAGCAGAAATGGAGCACCAATTGAGGTGGAGCAGAGTCAGCTCGGTAGCTAGCTAGCAGCCGGACTTCTTGGCGCGGAGGACGGTGCACTTGGTCCGCTGGAACGCGGTGGCAGCGACGTCAGGGTCGACGAGCTGGAGCTGAAGCGGGCAGATGACAACGAGCGGGCACTTGGCGGACCGTCCCTTGTACTGGAGCACCGTATCGAGCCGCATCTCCACGGCGAACCTCCCCGTGTCGTTCTCCGTCTTGAACTCGCCGACGCCGGGCTTGGTGAGCTTGATGGTCTTGTCGGCGCCGCCGACTCTCACGCTCACCGTGGCCGTCTTCCGGGGCTTGTGCTCGAACCCTCGCACGGTCGCGGAGTCGTCGAAGCGGCTGCCGTTGAAGGAGTAGGTCACGGCGAGGTCGCCGTACTCGATGGCGCGGTAGATGTTGGGGTTCCGGAGCGACACCGTGGTGGTGATGTTGTAGGAGACGGTGGAGTTGGACGCTGGGTCCGCCGGGGTTAGAGCGAACCGCTGTAGCAAGGCGTCGTCGGCGGTGGCCGTGGGTGCGCGCACCACCGCGAAGGCTAGTACCAGGACGGTGATGACGCCGCCTATGACGAGGATGATGACGGACCAGATGAAGAACTTGGTCCAGCTGCAGTCCGAGCAGCCGCAGCAGCCGTCGTCCTTGCAGCAGTTGATCCAGAAGTCCCGCTCCCAGAACACCATGGCTTGTCGCGGATCTTGCGTGGCTTGTCGCGGATCTTGCGCTCTTGGAGACTGAAGAGAGCTGGGGAAAAGGAATCGAATCAATCGAGCTGCCACTCACGGCCGGCCTCACCGATTGTTATTGTTAAAGGCCTTGGAGGGCCAGGGACGGACGACGACGAAGACTTGGGCGTGCGGGGTCATCGCCGCGCCGGACGCCCACGAATCGGAGGGAAATCTTGGAGAAATGAAATGGCAAGTGAGGAGGAAGGTGACCGTTGTGTCTGTCGCTGGACGGAGATGCGGTTCCACCGGACGCCGGTAGGTGGTGCACTTTACTGGAGGGCCCCGCCAGCATCCCGTGCCAGGTAGGCTGGGGCTGTGGGCGGACCACCCGAGGGCTAATAGTCATAGTCTAATGCATTTTTTTAGGGAAGTCTAATACAATTTCTTAGTATATGATGAACCTTGTATATTCCCTTCCATATGGGCGGATATTATATTAATAAAACACTTAAACCCAAGTACTCAACACTTGTTTACCTACACCCCAGTCTACCTCAATCTACCTCATTGAGAAGCCACTTAATTTTGACCTTCAATCCATCCCAATACATATAGTTTGGGGTGGATTTAAAAGTGCAACCAAACAAGCCTAATAGTATGTTTTATTTTTGAGGTGGTTTATCAATAGATTGGTCCATAACCATCTCATTTCTCCACTGAAATCATAGGATAATAAACCTGTAATGCACCACCTCAAGATACAACATACAAAATTGAATGAAACAATAAGAACAAGACATTAAGCATCTCAGGAGTCCATAGACCAAACAGTTTCTCAAATGATAGTTCAAGGTAATCATGTCATTGAATGATCAAATTATCCAGTGCATATCACTGTTTTGCAGCATACTGATTGCAAAATGTGCAATCCATTATTATTGATTCAAGTGTTGAAACATCTATCAGGTTTTTGCTATGAATATCGGCTTGGACTCTGAGCCATAATACATCTCGGAAAAAAACTCAATATATTATCAAATAATAAATGGACACATCTATCAGCTACAAGGTTAGCAAATATAAAATCTGCTGTATTGAAACAGGCGCAAAAGGAAGTCTGCTGGTATTTTCTTCAACAGCCACATCTCTTCTTAACTAGAATGAAGATCTATTGCTGAATCTTCAAGACAGGAAAGGCAATAACATCCCTTATGCTAGAAGAGTTTGTCAAAAGCATTACTAACCGGTCGATACCAAGGCCCTGGGGTAAGGTTCCACAAAAAAATTAGTCACAGAAGACATAGGTTCTCAATAAATAATTAGCAGTTCCAAGAACATTAGCAAAATAGCAGTTGTGAAAATACACAATTAATCAGTCATACCATTCCTGATGCTGGCGGCATCCCGTATTCCAATGAAGTCAAGAAGTCTTCATCTAAAGAAACTTCATATGAATAATCATCATCTCCATCACCCTCAGTAGATTTGACCTCCTTAGCCATTGCAGCTCGCTTAGCATTGTGCTGCTTTATTTGATTTTCAAAACGGTTCCTCTGCAATAAAGATAAAATGCACAATTGAAATTAAAATGTTCAAGAAGCATGTATGTGATTTCTATCTATCTTAATGAGCTATAATATGGTGCTGCATCATGGACAGACTGTTGGACATTAACCAGCCACTTTGATTTGCCTTTGTTTTCATTTCAAGTACAGCCCACATTAGATGCCAGTGGCACAAAGAGAATTTCGAATAAACAGAAAATGTTTGTAATGGTAGACCATTCTATACCACACAATGTAAATAGTGTCAAATGCGTAAAATTCCAAATACTCAATCTTTGATACTCTTTACAGAACTTCACAAAGAAATGCTGCAAATGATGGCATTTAGGCATGCAGTAAAAAGCCAGGACATTCTTACCTGATCAATTGGGTCTGTGAGCTCAGAAAATGCATTGCCAATCTCCGACCACAAATGAAAAGTTCGAATCGCTCAGTAAGGCCAACATGACTACAGCAAGAGGGAAAAAAATACTGAAGTGAATAAAAAGGTCATAACATATATTACATGATAAACAGTGTAGCATGTGTCAGAAACCAAAACATTTTTTATCTTGTGGCCTTTAGCAGAGTTTGCAGAATAAAGGCAAGTGTTTCTAAAATATATATGTGTTTGTGCAATATTTCAACATTGACTGTCGATTCTTTTATGGCATGGTATCATTGACCCCAAAAATGGCATAAAATATTGTCATTAAACCCATTTGAATCTCAAAATATGTAGTTGCCATGCAAAATGAAATAGGAGTGTTTACCTCCGATGTGGTTTTGCCAATGGTGATATCTCAACTGGGTAGTCAAGGACAAATGTTGGTTGTACAAGAGTAGATTCAACAAAATTCTCAAAAACCTGGCCATGAGATGTAAAATTGTTAAATGAGGTTCATGAGCTAAAACAACCAAGTTTCAACCAACCAAATGAAACTTACAACACTAAGACAATTAAATCTTGTGGTTCCAGATTTTGAGTAGACAATACAAAATGACCGGATGTTCAATGCAACAGATCCAACTATGACGTCAAATAGAGCTAAATTCAAGCATCACTTTGCCTTGGTTGTCCATAGAAGAACAAAGAGTAGTATCTCCCTCTCATGAACCAATTGCTAGAATCATTGTAATTATTTGTATTGTTTCTTTGCTTTCCTGTTCCCTGATATTGTAGTAGTAGTATAGTAAAAAAAAAAAAAACAAAGTAAACAACACAACAATCATGGGCCTCCAAATCCTTGACCCTTTCCCTTAGAAAGGAGATTTCCACCACCAAGTTGTTGCGGTTTCAATTACTATTGTAGAACCCAGTTGAGCCAATAGTTCAACTAATCAAAACATGAACTGATAGTCTGAAACCTTGAGTGGTTCGTTGTCCAGTTAAATTACCTCATTGAGAACGAAAATGAACACCATCAATAATAAAGCAAGTGTATGCACAAAATGAAAGCCTCAAGTTACCTCATTGAGAACATGTCCAACAGATGAACAGGCTTGCAATGAAGTACTTTCATTGTTTCCTACTTCGAAAACCTGGCAGCCCCCTCACAGCTCTTTTGCAGATTCAACGCCTCTGAAGCTGTTAAAGTCAATTCCAGTTGCTTCTTTGACAAGAGAGTGCATGGTCTCCCTCCTCCATGGCCTTTCAAGCGAGATTTCAGTTCCCTGTTTGATATTAAACAGCACATTGTTAACTAATGGTAGAAAGACAGAAATGTACAGCTCTGCATTAAAGTGTCAATGCAATTGCATATGTATTACAAGCTCTGGAAGTAATGGTTGATAAGTAATTTATTGAAATGGCACCAAAAAGGTTGCACAGTAGCGTAGCAAATTGGGGATATATGTACATAAGATATAAATTGCAGCATGATGTTTGTGTGCAATATATGCTCAAACTGATATCAGAATAAAGACCAGGATTACCTCATAATCAACCTTAAGCTTTCCATGAGTAGCCATAGCACATCGAGTAACAATTTCTTCAGCCATATTCATCATGCTTTCATAGTCTGAATATGCTTCATACATCTAGTTTGCAAAGACAAATAAAGTCAGACCTTATTTAAAGTATAAAAACATTCTGAATGCAAAAAGGAGGCAGACAAAGGAATGTAGAATATACACTATGCACTTATGCTGGCAAGGGAAAAACTAATCCATTGATACAAACATACTTGAGGGGGAAATAAACTCCTACCTCAATAGTGGTAAATTCAGGATTATGACGAGTAGAAATGCCTTCATTCCGAAATATTCTTCCAATCTCATAGACCTTCTCAAGCCCTCCAACCTGCACTATATCAATGGTACTCAGGAGTAAGAAAAAGATTGCCGCTGAAAACAGTTGTATAAACAAAATAGACCATTGGCACAATGCATAGTGCATAGTCACATCGATACCCTTCAAATGCTTAATCACAGCTGAATAAAAGCGTGAATACAAGTGCTATAGCATGAAATCTTAAAGTGAATTCCAAAAGAAAAATATATATTGGTCTTGGGGACATATTTGACATCTACCAGTGGAGGAGCACAGGATTAATCTGGAAAACAAATTTCAAAGCTCATATGCATTAATAATAGCTGTACTAACATTCTAGATTAAGATCATACTGACGAAATTAAGATATGTTGATTAATAACTGTATGAACATGCTAAATTCAACAGACTGACATAATTACAATACAGTAGTGTCGGTTATATACGATTCCATAGTATGCATGTAGTATACCTGTACTCAACATAAAGAAAAAGCAATTGATGCTGCCATGAACTGGTTAAAGAATCAACAATTAAGCTACAAATAAAAAGAACGAGGAACTGAAATGTAACCTTACCAACATCCTTTTCAAATGCAGCTCTGTTGCAATCCTCAAGTAAAGATCTCTTTGAAGTGAGTTATGGTAGGTTATAAAGGTCTAGCTTCAGCACCACCTGCTGCTCCCTGTTTTTACATTTTTATTATGTGTAATGTTGTAAGTACAACCAGCAAGACAAAGTAGTGATCAATAATAAACATAGTGACACAAAAAAAAAACCTAATTCTTTTTATTGGTACTATGCTAGGTTGTATCAGCTTTTCAGCTGCATTGGTTCAACTACGCTAATAGTGTATTAGCATTTTTTAAGAAAGACATGGTTATGGCCAATATGTTTTTGCTTTTTATGCTGAGCTACAACCTATGTGCGCCATCAGCCCATCAATGATGATGATGAGATGATCCCTTGTCCACAAACGGTTCAACATATAGAGATGAACTGAAGAGTAGGAATCCAATATGCTGATGTTTGAAGTTATTCACCCTAAATAAAATTCAGGCCAAATCAAATTAATGTAATAATGAAATTGTGCATTTGTCTAATATTTAAATTACAGCTTGCTTTATTGTAAAGTAGTTTCATGTGTTCTATTTTTCAACAAATGCACATAGGCTTTCATTTAAAATCAGTTTTCTGCCGAACACGTTTGTGTCACTTCATTAAAGGTAAGCAAACAAAGAATAACACTGCACCATCAGCATATCATATTTTACACTTAGTTACGAACACTGAAAGTTTATTGGTATTTTTTTTTTTGGAGTGCATACATGTGCTGCATTTACAGATTAGAGAAAAAAATGCAAGTCCTAGTTGGATGGGATGTGATTACCCCTTTTCTCTTTTGTTCCACAATCACTAGAAGCAAAAATATGGCCATCTTAAATTGTTCTGTAAAGGTTTGAATATCACAGAGGTGATCCGTCCACTAGCTTAAGAATTGAATAAGACTTACTTAAGTTAGTTTTTTTTTTTTTTTTTTTTTTTTACAAAATTGAGCCTTATAATGTAGAGTAAGGTTTGGAAAATAATTCAGAAGAAGCATTACCACAGTATGCAAGGAGGTAAACATTAATGGTCTATCTTCGAAAGATTTATAAGATGTGTAGTGGGTCTTTTCTCAAAAAAAAAGATGTGTAGTGGATCTTAAAAAAAAGGGAAAAAGGAAAGGAAAACCAAGCTGTAATTTCTATCTGAATATATATCACATCAATAAGCCCAAAGTAATTACTATAGACATCTTATTAGTTCAATGGTTACATATTATATAGCTGACTAATCCTGCTGAATAACAACCTAAAAGGTATGCAAAAAGAATACCTGTAGAACTGGAGTTTCAACTTCAATAAAACCAAATGATTCCATTGTTTTGCGAATCTCAGAAACCACCTGTCAAAAATGCAAATACCTATGTGGCTAAGTTCAAAGTATAAAAGAAGCTACAACAAATTATGTTAGTGCAGTAGCTATTCATTAAGCTAGTTATATTTGGAGGACCTAAGGACATGCACTTATAGTATAATAACATATGAATTAATTTCTTTATCCTACCACACCTCCCTTCCATTAAGAGAAAATATGTTCCTGTGCTACATAATATTTAAAATGATATAAGAGTTTCCAAACTAAATTAGTAATTATAGGTGTAGTTACTTGCCCATCAGTTTCAGAATACAGATTTAGCATCACATGTTGTCAATACCTTTGCCCTAGTTCGGAATACATCAACAACCTTAGGATTTGCAATCATGTCAACATACCTAATCAAAGATAGCACACATGGTCAGTGCATTGCGCAGAACAATCTTGCAATAATTTAAACTAGGACTAGAAATGAAGGAATAGCAACAATGATGCTAAAATAAGAATCCTGAAGGGGAATGGTACCATTTAAACCATTAATCAAGCTGAAAGATACTAGAAATTAATAGCATTGGTAGTATAAATGTACAATTAATGGTTTGTAAATCTAAAACCATACATTAAGGTATCAAATGGGCACTGATTTTGAACAGATGAGATATGACTTAGAAGGTGCAAGAAGCAAGATGAAAGCCAACCTTTGACGATAACGCTTTGTCCACATCAGTTAATCCATGATACTTGTCTGGTAGTGGGAGTAAGGATTTTGTGAGAATTTCAAAATTTTTAACATAAACAGATAGCTCCCCTGCAATGAAACCCACGATGTCAAGAATATAGACATTTGGCAAATAACAAATTGACAGTATAGTAAGATATAGCCCGAGACTCAAGCAGTCCAGGTTTTTAAAAAATTTGGAGCAGGCTGTTATTTAGCTGATTTTCTTATTTATTTGTCTGCATAATGGAAGTAGGTTGCTTCACTGTGACTTTCACTATTCAAAACAATTTATAATCAGATAGCTAGTACTTAGGGACACACTTGAAAACGAATCCCTTTGAATCTAATCAACAAATGGTGAAAAGAATGAGAATCCGAATAGCAAAGTCAAGGTTTGGAAGCTTGCTCTGCAAAATTAAGAAAAATGCTATATACTGATTTTAAGGAAATCACTGTACAAAAACTCTTCTAGAAATTGTTATCTCGTGCTTCAAATCTTAACTGAGTACAGACCAAAAAAACTAGTGACAGATAGAATAGAAGTTATAATGAACCTTTCTCTGTCTTTTTAATGGATCCACTTGCACCTAATATATCACCAATATCAATAAATGCCTTCAGTTGCTCAAATTGGTCCTCCGTAAGGCTGTCTTTCTCGCAATAAAGCTACTCATAGCCAAAAGAAAGGAAGACCCAGAAACACATAATCAGTGTCAAACAAATTATCATACTTAGGCAGCTACTAATAACAACAAATGCCACTGAAAACTGCAGACAGCTCAGCTGCTATGTGCAGATGACTCACAAGTGCAACATTATCACACGTCAAATCAAATTATATAAGGAGAGAACAAAATAAGGCAAGTCAGTTCAAAGATCAGACCTGCATAGTCCCCGCATCATCTCTTACAGTCATAAAAACAAGCTTTCCAAATGCCCTTCGGGCAACAATCCTACCAGCAACGGACACCGAAACGTCCTCACAGACTTGACCATTCACAAGATGAGCGTAGTGTTCCTGAAGCTCCTTGGTCGTGTGAGTCCTGTCCCACTTGTAAGCGTATGGCTCATGCCCTTGGCTCTGAGCTCCTCAACCTTGCAACCAACAATCCCAAGCCCAAGCCCGTCAGTAGCAGCACGGAACCGAAAATTGGTGGGCAACAGAACACACGCACCAAACAATGTCTGTAGAACTAAAGACGCGACGAGAAAGGAAAGAACTGACTGACTTTTTTTTGAGGCGGATGGCGCGGATGGAGTCGCGGTCAGAGGTGGAGGCGGATGAGGATGCGCTACGGCGTCGGCGGTCCTGAGGCTGCGCCGGCGGGTTCGTGGTGGCGGCGGCCGCGGAGCAGCAGCGGATGCGGAGGCCAAGAGGCCTTGAAGTGGCGGCGGCGGCACGGGGAGGCCGCGAAGCCGATGATGTTGGAGGAGGCCCTCCACGCCCGCAGCGCCTCCATTGATCCGGGCAGGGTTCAACGAATGAGCGGGTTTCTCTAAGCGCCTCCGGGCCGATCTGCAGTGTGCTCCTCCTCGCCGCAGCGTGCTCGTCGCCGCCGTCGCCGCGTCCCGAGCGTGCCACCGACTAGCCGCGGCGGGAGAGGGGAGCAACGAAACGGACGGCGGCCGCGGGAGCGAGGGATAGGGGTCTACCTGCTGGCTGCTGACTGAGATGGGCCCGAAACCCACCCACGGCCCACGGGGAAGCGTCGGCAGCCCTGGACCAACCCAGCCCTCCCCGCGGCCCATTATGGCTAAACGACGCGTCCAACTCGCGGCAGCCGCCAACGTGCAACGGCATATGCCATGCGCGTTGCGGCCGGACCCACATGTCCCCGGGCGGGCCCCACCTGTCGTGCCAACCATGGAAATAGTATCTAGTATCTCTCTCCTCTGCGCCGCCGGCGGATTTAGGGTTCTAGGCCGAGTCCGCTTCGATCCAATCCCCATCGTGTCTCCCCTATAAGGTCGCCTTTCCTCCCACCCTTTTTGCTAAAAATAACGAGGCAGGCAGGCAGACGCATCTTCGACTCGACGTGCGCTTCCTCTTCCTAGCTCGCTCCTAGTCGCAGGTATACCTACGTCCTCTCCTCCCTCCCTCACTTACGTTTCTTTCCGGCGGTTATTTAGATCTCTGTTTGCTCGATCTGTTTTCGGTTTGTCTATGTTCTTCGTAAGATTCATTCATGTGTCTGTGATGTGGCTCTAGTAAGATTTGGTTGGGGATTTGCTAAGTTTGACCAGCGTATGCCCCGATCTGGAATTCTGGAGCGTGATTATTGTTTTGTATGTTGTATCTGACAAACAATCTCCATGTGTTCCATCGTTAAGTTACACGCACACATGGATTCTGTATTTGTATCTACCAATCGATAAGTTGCACGCACACATGATTCAAGTTCAACTTTGCTGTGTTGTTGTTTGGTGCGCTTCCTGAGCACAGTGTGCACTGTTTTTTGCAAATTAGTAAAATTGTATATACTGCAAAGTCAATTCTTGTGAGCCTACGCCTGTAGCTTCTGTTTTATTCTTTTTGCTAACATGCTCGAGCATGTATTTCATTATTAAGAGGAAGTTCTTCTGCTTATAAAATATATGCTTTACTCTTCATGTGCTTCTTTTCTCGGAAAAGAATAAAGCAGTGGAAACCCTTTTTCTTCTAAAATAAATATCACAATGAAGGATTTTGTTGGTCGAGTTTTTTTTCTCTTCTGCCTTAGCGTAATCAGTAAGGATGAGTTAAAAAGTTTACTGAACACTGTACCTTCACAGAATCTGCAGTGATTTCTCTTGGTAGCTCTGGCTTCCTACTTACTATGTGTACATATTTTTTCTCTGTTCTAGTAATGTCTGATGTTGATGAGTTCCGTTGCTTCATCGGGAATCTGTCCTGGTCAACCACTGATGAAAGCCTCAAGGATGCATTCAGCAAATTCGCAACCTCACTGAGGCAAAGGTGACGTTAATAACCTTTCATCTTTAGTTTTGTCTGAGTAACCCTTTTTTCACGAGCATGATAATCCTTTCAACTCGACGTAAAGCATAAATCCATTGTGTGTACAATGTTGCTTTGTGGTTTATTTGTTATTTAGCATATTCTCTCATTTATTTATGGCTTATTATTTAATTTTGTTTTGCTGGTGATATGCAGGTGGTTCTTGACAAATTTTCTGGCCGTTCTCGTGGTTTTGGCTTTGTAACTTTCGATGAGAAGCAAGCCATGGAGGATGCTATTGAGGGCATGAATGGACTGGACTTGGACGGGGAGGAACATCACTGTTGATAAAGCTCAGCCACAAGGACCAGGTAGAGACCGTAATGGTGACCGCGATGACCGTGACCGTGGATCTCGTTATGACCGTGGTCGTGACTATGGTGGTGGGCGTGCACCACGTGGTGGTGGTGGTGGAGACTGCTTCAAGTGTGGGAAACCTGGTCATTTTGCTAGAGAGTGCCCATCTGGTGATGGTGGTGGGAGAGGGGACAGATATGGTGGCAGAGATGACAGGTATGGTGGTGGTGGCGGCGGTGGTGGTCGTTATGGATCTGACCGTGGAGGTGACCGATACTCTAGCCGTAGCCGAGATGGCGGCAGCTATGGGGGTGACCGCTACAGCCGTGACCGATCAGGTCCTTACTGATGGCCTTAGTTCTTGATTGAGAAGTATATGTGCCATCCAGGTATGGAAGTTTATCTACTATTATAAGGCTTGTTATTGTATCTGGAACTTTGTTATCCTTTAGTTGGAGTCGTCATGTACTGTGAGAAATCAGTTGCTTTGTTATAGACCGTATTACTGACCGGTTTATTATCGTTTCCTGCTTGCCAGGCATATGACTTGGTCATAGTGCTTGGCGCTTGGATCCTGCATGTTTGCTTGATATGCTATTTGGCTATGAAATGATGGATTCTGTCGCTGTGTTGACGATCTTGGTCCTAATTAAGCTTATGTGGATATGCCTGTGATATGGGGTATTGGATTGCAAGTTAGTGTCCGCATTTGTGTTCTTTTCGGGGAAGCAAGGGGTTGACTATAATCTGCTTGAACACACCTACAACTACAAGAAAAAACCTATGTTCTTGTCACCTCTTCTGAAAGCAAGCGATGAATCGTCCATTAGGGAAAATTAACTGGTAATGTTTTCAATCTTACATCTTCAATATTGTGTTAACGTCATTCTCAAATGACTTCTGTTTTGGCAGGCTTCTTTTGGTTATTTGTTCTTGTTCTGGATTGGTTGCTACCGTCATTCTGGATTGGTTACTTATGTCCTAAGGTCATTTCAGTTGTCTCATTTTAGTCTGGCCAGTTGATGAATGCAAAGAGATTATTCTTTGGTTCCATTCTACTATGTGCCTTTAGCATTGGAGGACCACTGTTACACTCCATCGGGAACTGGTTATGGGTTGCTTCACATTGCTGGGTATTCCTTGAGCTGTCCCCTGTTCGTTGTGAGACCAGAGAATATGCTTATTCAGCCTGAGTGGATGTGATGCTATCTGGTTGCTGATCGTTTGACACTGCACCACTGGCCTATTGCAGCGTATGCGCTGGTTCCAGAGTAGTTACTGTTGCCCTTCTGAGAGTTACGATGATGCTATTTTTCAACAGCAGCATACTAATTGTCCTTTGTCAGCTACATTTGTCTTCATTTAGAGTAGCACTGTCTTAGTTAACCGTATCTCAGGATGCAAACGATAGGTTCGTTTCATGTTCGTATTAGCCAATTGAGTATTTAGCCCCACAGTTTTAGACATGTTTTGTACGGGAAGTGCTTCTCATGAGTACAGTGGATCCAACTTGTTTCTCTGAGCTGCGTCTTGTAAGTTTTTCCGCGTTCCGATTTGAGCCATTTCCTTTCAGGCTATTGGTGCCTGAGCTGGCAAAATATTCAGTCGTTTACAGCACAAGTTAGCACATCCATATCTTCTACGTTTAAAAGTACATTGTGATCATTTTACCATGATTCAGTGCTGTCTATTGTAATGTGTGTGTATACATGCAAAACATGCGTAGTGATTGATTTGAGACACTTCAACCTTACCTCCCTCCTGGCAACAAAGCTATAGAAGTACGAGTCAAAAGATGTCAAAAATAATAATAATAAGAAAAGGGATACTCTCAGGAGATACAGGACCAAGCATGAGCTTTTTCTTGTTTCAGCTTCAGGATAGCTATTGACTCCATCCTTTTTTTAGAGGAAGGGCTTACTTCGTCGGTCGTGATTGATTGGAAAAGTCGTCTATCGGCTTTTATTAATTTGTAGATTCTTCCTCAGCTATTTTAAAAAAAATGAAATTGGTTGATATCATGCCCCATTTTTTTCAAAATCGTACTGGTGCTGAATCCAGCAAAACATTCATGCGAACATTATACCATAGCTGATAAGTTGAAGTAAATAGGGCCTGCATCGTCAGAGAGTGACTGAGACTATCTGTATCATATATATCGTTGATGCTTGTGGTAACAACGTTTATCTTTCTATCTGTGGTAACAACGTGCATCTTTCTACCACTCTATCTGTATCCTGCTCTTTGGCTTGGTTTCTTGGATCTTAGAGGGCGGTTGCGATGATGGGGTACTTGTTCTTGGGCATTCTCACCAGCGTGGGCTGCACAGTGTCGTCGTCCTCCAGTGGTTTCCAGCTGCAACCAAATCGAAACCAAGCGACTTCAGCAGCTGCTGATGGATGGATGGGAAAGCAGTGGGCAGCCATGGCTGCTCCTTACTGCTGCAGCTTAGCTTACCTGTATAGGCAGACGAGGTGGTGGACGAAGACGCAGATCTCCAGCTTTGCCAGGCTCATCCCGGGGCACATCCGTGGCCCGCTCCCGAACCCCAGGAAGGTATACGGCTTGAGCGTTTCCTGCGTGAAAGAACATGGCGTCAACACACTCTCTCCCGGCGACAGGCGTTGCCGGCGTGCCAACTTACATCGAATCTGTTGGGGTTGAAGCGCTCGGGGTCGGCGAAGACGGCCGGGTCATGGTGGATGGACACCACGTCCAGGTTCACCGACGTCCCCTTCTTGATCTCGTACCCTGCGTGTCGCCATAGATTCATTCCACTGTATCTATCTAGTGTCGTAGGCAAGGTGTATTAACGATGTCACTGCTACTGACCGTCGATGGTGAAGTCCTGCGCTGCTTTCCTGGAGAACCATGGCAGGATGGTTGCTCTCCTCAGGGTCTCGTTCATCACCTGCATATCAGTTCAGTTGCCTATTGATGAGACCTGCTATGTCTATCTCTCTCTCTCCTTGTTTCTTTTTTTTGCGATCGAGCATTTACCCGTATTTCATTAAAAAAAAAGTTTGAACCAATACAATATCTATGAGAGACGGAGATGAAGACGGCATGCATGGCGGTGCTAGGTTTGAGATGATCTTTGTCTCACCTTGGTTGTGTAAGGCATGTTGTTGACATCAGACCACCTGAGACGCGACGAGCCGTTGAGCCTCTCCTTGATCTCCAGGTGCTCCTCCTGCAACGTGCAACCACTGAAGCTCATCAGTGACAAGAAGCCTGAAGGACGGCTGATGAGCGCGAGCAGGAACGCCGGCAATGCAATGCAACGGCCAACGAAGGTTTTCAGAGCTGTTCACCCGCAGCTTCTCCAGGACGTCGGGGTTCTCGCCGAGGAACTTGACGAGCCACGTGAGGCCCCGCCGTGGTGGTGTCGTGGCCGGCCACCAGCAGGGTGAGGATGTTGTCCTTGAGCTGCGCGTCCGTCAGCTTGTCGGCCTCGTCGCCGGCGTGCTTCCGCAGCAGCGTCTGCAGGAAGTCGCTCGGGGCCTCGCCGCCCTTAGTCCGCCGCCTCCTCTCGATCACCGAGTCCAGCATCGCGTACATCCGGTTCCTGGCCTTGAGTCCCCGGTGGAACGCCGTGCCGGGGACCTTGAGCGGCAGCGACGCGAACGACGACGAGATCACCTTGAAGTTTGCCCGGAACTTCTCCTGCTCCTCCCCTCCGGCTCCAAGCTCACCAGCATGTTGGCGATCACCTTGAGCGTGAACTGCACGTCGAGGCCAGAGGTCGTCGTCGTTGATCAAGTCAAAATCCCAAGAGAAATATTATTCAGTTATTAAATCCCGTGCTGCCGTGCACCACCACCACGGCGGCGGCGGCGGCGGCGCGGCGTTGCTTACCGACGAGGCCTCCTCCAGCACGAGGACCCTGCTGCGTCCGTGCCACGTGTCGAGCGTCTGGACGGCGAGGTCGTTGATGAAGCCCAGATACTTCTTGAGGGGCGTCAACGGAGAGCGGCTCGCCGATGAGCCGTCGCAGCTTCTTGTGCTCGTCGCCGTTGGTGGTGAGCAAGCTCGTCGGGCCGAGCACCTGCTTGCCCGTGTAGAAGAGGTTGAGGCTGACGACGCCGTCCTTGCCGGACAGCAGGATCTTGGCGGCGTCCCTCCCCGTCATGAACACGGTGATCCGCCCCAGCACGTACGTCTTGAACACCTTGCCGAACCGCCGCTGCCGGTCGCGCATGAAGCTCAGGATCCCCGCGGGGCTCGAGAAGTCGGAGATGAAGGAGAAGGTCTCGCCGATCACCGGCCAACCCATCGTGCCCGGGATGTCCCTCATCTCCTTGGAGGAGCCTCGTGACCCAACAAGCCACAGGAGGCCCGCGAGCCAGGACGATGGCGACAAGCACGGGAGCTCCAATCACAGCCATGGCGGATACTCAGTGCAATGCATACCGTCAGTGCCAGTGGTCAGGTGCTCATACATATATATGTGCTTCGCGAATCGCGATGATGCATCGACATCTCTGATTCCTCGGGATCATCTTTATCTTTGTTATCATCTTCTCTTGGTATCGTTACATGCGAGGGGAACCATTTGGCGGTTCTTTGGTATCCCTGCTAGCTGTGCTGTTTTGTCATGGTTAAAAACTAGTTCCAATCCGCTTGTCTTTTTTTCCTATGTATGTATACTTGTCGTGGACACAGGTAGTACAAGTACTCGAAGATGCCTAGATCGTACGTACTTTGGATCAAAGACTGCGTCATTGCTGTCGATGGCTCGAATTGTACTTGTTTGTGCAAGCAAGTTGGTATACACAGCAGTGCCATTTGCAGTGACGCAAAGAAATACGCAAGCTTTGTTTTGTTTTTTGTGCGACCGATCCACACATCCACTGAACAGCAGAGATGCTGAGACCGGGCCTTGTTGATAAGGACCTGGTGTTAATTCTTGTCTCTTTTTGAGGAAAAAAAAAAGATTATATGAGTTGAAGAGAAAGGAGCTTTGGGCACTAATAAGCTGTTATCCTGGGAATATAAGATGTTAAATGTCTGCCATTTGTAATAAGCAGCTGCAGCGGAAAAAGCGGAAAGCCTTTTGAATTCTTAGGATAGTCTGGAATCTGGATGCTACTCCCACTCTATTGCTCTGAAAACAATTTTAAAACATATTAATACTTATAACTAGGAAATTTCCCCATGCGTTGTTGCGGCCATGCAAAAATAATTTCAATCAAGTTAAGAGGGATGTAAAAGTAATTTTAATAATAAACTAAAGAAAAGGCGTCATGCTAATCTTGGATCTTCAACTTCATCAAAGAAAACATGGTTCACTAATCAGTTGAAGATAATATTTGTAACTTAATGTGCAACACTAAAATAGTCAGTTTGTGGTAAATTAGATTGGGCTTGAGAAAGTACTAACCTTCTGATGATTTCAGTGCTTGTCATTGATGCATGCTGAGGTGTGTCATGAGAGGACATGTAGATGGCCTGCGATAAGCACTGAGAAATAAAAAATGCTTATGTTATTGCTAGCTGAAATGCAGAAGTGGCATGTGCATGCATGTAGACCAAATTAGTAGTATTGTGGTTAAGAAAATCTAGAGGAGTACTAGTATGTGCTTAACTTTTGGAGGAAGAGGAACGGCCATTGCCAACCAACATCCAATGGAGAACGCTGTAGTATTGTGGTTAAGAAAATCTAGAGGAGCATGTACTTAACTTTTGGAGGAAGAGGAACGACCATTTTTCTTATACCTTGCCAACCAACATCCAATGGAGAACGCTGAATTAAAAATCAGTAGGAATCCACGTCTTTTTTTCTCAAGACATAATAAAAAGAAAGAGTTAAATGCACCATAGGTCCATAAACTTGAAAACAACATTTTTGAGGCACTAATTTTTGATTTTTTTGGTTCACTCTAGGTCCAAGCTTCCACTTCAGCATGTCATTGCTGATGTGGCATGTCCAACTGGACTCACCCCTCCCAGGCAGGTCACTTAAAGAGCATAGTGAGGATAAGGGGGAGCCATACCCGGCCCAACTTGAGATTTTAACCGAAACGCCCCATTGCATCATTAAAGTTAACAAAAGTACATTCTACCATTTTTACATTCTTAGAAGCCATTGACAATTAGGAATGATATTTTGAAAGTTTGGAATTTGGATGAGGTGAAATGGTATTTTTATTCGAAAGTTCGAATTGATGACAACCGTAGCCTAAGTATCCTGAATCCTTTAATAATATTTCCTGAAAAAGAAAGACATAGATAACACCCCTAGGTGTCATATAGGTCTCCAAACGTACGAGTGGCCCACCATGTGGACCTCTCCCCCTCTGTCCTGGGGGTAAAATTTCAACGCTTCACTAAGTTTTCAAAATGCCGGTAAATTTTTTAACATATATAAATATTTATAAACAACTTCTTAAAAAATCTCTTTAAGTCTTTTTATCCAATCGTATTTGAAAACAGCTAAACATAGTAACGCAATTTTAAAAAGTCTAAAAATAAAGTTTGACCTCTCCTAACTAATCTCAACCATTATTTTGGGACTGCACGGCCCAGTAGCATGGCAGCACATTATATTTCTATTTGCCCTTTCTGCCCCACGCTGCACGAAAGGCATCTCTGCCCTTCGGTTCTCGTCCCCTTATAACATCTTGATAACGTATGTAGCACCATTTATGTCCATGGCACTTGAAAAGGGCCCAGCATTTTTAAAGCAAAGGTTTGATTTTGGTTCATGGCTCGGCGGCGTTCAAGCAGGTTCCACTTCAGCATGGGCCCTGGTGGCGTCTGGCATCCAGCGCCTGAGGTGCTTTGGTATGTCCAATAACCGGCCGCGCCGTGCTCCCAGGCAGCTCGGCTCCGGAACAGCGCGTGATGCCCCGGCCATTCGGCCGGGCTGTGCCCGACGGCCTCACGCCTGGTTTCATTACGGCTGCGCCCGTACGCATACGCACCATTTTACCGGCGTCCAGTCTGATAACAGGAGCAAGGCTTTGTACGTTTAGAATTTTACATGGTGGGGCCCACAAATGTCAGATGATTTTGAAAACTGCTTTTTTTCCAGATGACAAATCCTTGCACAAGAGCTTGTCTCAGCGGAATTTCAGGGGAAGCGGAAAGCGAGCTGGTGAGATAGCGGGTCGTTTGGCAAATAAATTGCTGAAGTGACCATGAATGCGGCTCACGAAATATAAACCAAACAGGCCCTAAATATAAAACTTTATAGAACTTCGGCCATGTATCAGTATTCTACTCGGATTTGCAAAAGATAGCAGGTACCCCCATATATACACACGCACATGAGGTGGCAAACAAGACCAAGGTGAGTCGCGCACATCCAAAGCCAACGATGCCTACACGCAAGCGAACAACGCCGGCAGGCAAGCGAACAATGCCGGGCACGGGCAAGTCGCCGGACGTGCGCACCACCACGGCTGGTTCCAGAGCCCCGGTGTGCCTCCTGCTCGAGATCGCCGCACGCACCGATGCGCCCACCATCTTCCGGTGCGCCGCCACATGTAAGCAGCCCGGCGCGAGAGATCCTGAGCACGGACTCCGTCCGCCGCGCGCGTTCTGTGAAGGTCCCGACGCCGTCGTGCCCCTCCAGGACCCTTTGCGTCCCCGGCGAGACCTTTCCATCGTGCACCCGCACACCTTGGCCTTCCGGTCCATGGAGAGGTACTCACCTGTCGCCGTTCATGCCGCGCAGCGGCAGCTTATGCCGCCGCGGGCCTCCTGAAAGGTCGTACGTGCCCCGGACGTCACGCAACGGGCTCGTCGTCCCGAGCCGCAGCGAGATGAACAGGCGCCGGAAGAGAGACCTGTGCGGTACGACCAAGGCATGACTGGCAGCCGCGCCTTCCTCCCTTTGGCGCCGGACATCGGGCTGGACCCCTACCTCGGGCTATCACTGGCGGAGTCCTCGTGATCGACTACTGCGCCCTGCTCACCGCCGCCGACGGCATCGGATCGGTTGCCTTCCATGCTGCCTCGCCGCGGACATAAGCAGGCAGGACCTGGACCGCACGTCGGTGCGCATCAGGGTGCAGACCGTGTCGTCGTCGGATTCCGGACGCCGGCGGTAGCGCCCAATTGGGATGGAGCCCCATCAAGCATCACCGCCAACCATCCGTGCCCTTGGTGGTGCATGTTGAGCCTGGGCAGCGCCAAAGATTTGACGCGGTCGTCGTCAGCGGCGTCGTCCACTGGCTACTGCACCGCAGCGCCGGCTTGCGGACAGAGGACGACGTCTGCGAGTACATCCTGACCTACGACGTGAACGCGGCCGCCGTGGGCTCAGTGGATATCCCTAAAGACCTCCACCCGCTGACATCGTCGTCCCCAGCTGGCGTCGTCGACGGAAGGGAAGTTGAGCTTCGTCGCCACGCACCAGGGCACGGTGTCCGTCTGGGTTCTGTCGTCAGGAGGCACCTGGGCGCGGCAGCACGTGGAGATCGACATGATGGCGGGAGTGGGGGAGGCTGATGCCATCGATGGATCATCGGCTCCAGCTGGAGAAGCGCCGGCGATCAGAGGAGCGGCGGTGTTCTTGTGGTTTGATGGTGTTTCGTTGTGCCTCGACATGAAGACGGGGGAACGTCTGTGACGTCTTTGAAGTACTAAAATGAAAAGGCATCCTGCACGAAGTGGACTCTCGCGTCTCGGCTAGCCTCTATATGAAATCCTTCTAGTTCTACTAGGGCTTCAGCTAGCTTCGTTGTTCTCAAATCTCAACATCGATCTGGCCGCCGGTCAAGGTGTCTATTTCCTCATAAGATACGAGTGATGGAACACGTTTGCTGGTCACTGTAGCTCTTCCTCTAGCATGCTAAAAATGTTTTATTGCAGCTTTTGATTTATATGTGTCAAATGTTATTTGGATTGTTTGACTCCATTGTTTTGGGGCTGATAAGCCAACCGATACTATTTTGTCATGGTAGAGAAAAACACTATACCACTAAGTGGATGTAGTTCAAGAAACGGGGTGTATATGGTTATAGTTGTACACGCACCTAAAATACTTACAACACTAAATTAAGAAATATAATGAGCATCACCTATGTCTTTCTCTGAATCCCATGTTCTAAAGTTTAGTGACTAAAGTTTAGTTCTTAGAGAGCGACTAAATTAAATTCTAAAATAAACTGATTAAACAGTGTAGTCCCAAATCACCCAAGAGGTGCCATAAAAGTGACTAAAAAAAGGGTTAAATCTCAACTTTTAGTCACTTTGGAGCCAAACACACCAACTTAAATGAACTATATAAAAACCTTTTTTAGTCACCAAAAGCCAAACAACCGCTGACTCAAAAATTAGGGGCTTGGTTTCCATAGACTTAGGACTAATTTTAGTCTCATTTATAAGATGTTTAGTCTCAAAGTCTACTAATGGCGATTGTAGAGCCTATTAACCCGACTAAAGGTAATTTAATAAAGTGCAATAAATGAGTTGACGATCCATTAAAATACGTACTAGTCCCAATTAGACTCTCAAGAGGGGCTAATGGACTAGGATTAGTTGGGACTAAAAAATTACCCATTAATCTTGTTGTTGGATAAATTAGGAAATAATTGAGATTCAAAAATTAGTCCCTCAGTCCTCAGAACCAAACAGTGGCCTTAATCTATTGTTTAGTCACCTACTAAAGTTTAGGAGGGGGGAAACCAAACAGGCCCCGGCGAGTCATTGCCGATAGACATTGTGTGGTGGTTATTTTTTGTGCGAAGTACTTATTTTAAGAGCACACTAAGCTTGTTGTTGTCTGTTGCAGATTGAGGTGTGTTACCGTATTATCAAACAATGTTAGCATCTAAATTGGTTTATGGAAATTGCAACAGAAGAAAGAGACGGATAGAGTGTGGATGAAAACAAGCACTCACGGCTCTGTAGTGTTGATTTCTTATTATAAAGATTGTTCGGAAAATAATTTTATTATAAAAAGATGCAATACAAGCTTTGTTCGAGATGAAATTATTTGGACATAAATGATTGCATTCTATTCGTAAAATTTTGTTAAAAAGTTTCATGTATTAGTTTAGGTGCTATAGTGTTTGGCAATAGGTATTTTTATAGGGCAATGAAACAATAATTATACATCATAGACGGGCGAAGTTGTAGCTCTGGGTGGTAGCGCCCCAATGGTGGGATGCTTCAAGTGGAGTTCGATTCTCCACCCTCGCATATTTTAGGTTTGCGCTGATGTGTAAAGATCCCTCGCCTTTTCTCACGCTAAAAACATAAGTCTAAGATCCGAATCCAATCTATGTGAGTCTGCGGTGCCGCTATGTATGTGTAGGACAAGGGTTAATTATACATCATCATGGTAACACGGTTAAACAACTATATAATAGTACTTGAAAAAAACAACTACCAATCTAACTTAAATCATGGATGGATCTTTGTACTAGGGAAAACACCATGGTGCCACTCTACTAGTAGCGTGCAACCCTTGGCTCCTGGTTGCTTGGGAGCTCGAAGGAGCGAAATGTGAGATGTTTTATGAAGCGAGTAGTATTCTAACAAGTCAATGTATTCTTCTAGGGAGCGCTAATGCTCAACTGAAAACTTTTTTTGCCCTCTTAGATTCTTCTAGAGAGCGCTAATGCTCAGCTTCGTCCCCTTAAGAGCGTGTTTATCTAAAAATTTTTCTATTAATGTAAAAACACCTTTTTTACGTGATTGAGAAGAAAAATCCTTGAACCTCCTAATCCTAGAGAAAAATTGAAGGGAAAGAGGGAGAGAAGTGTCCGAGGTGGACGAGCACCCCCAAGTGAAAACGAAAAGTAGATCACACATGGGTAAAATCGTAGGCGAGTCCGTGATGCAAACATGTAATACTTGCGAAAGGGGTTTTGTGAGGTGTTGCTTCACAAATCCACAACAGGAACCTATATCTTTTTTTTTAAACACGACTTCACATGTATTTCATTAAGGAGAGTTCAAACACAACAAACAAAAGTAAAACTAAAAACCAAACCAAGGCCACACCTGGCGAGGCAGGAACCTATATCTTGCCCACAAGAGTAGAAAATTCGGCCTCAATTTGTTTGAAAGCAGTTATAGAATCCAAAAACGACGGTCAAATTGGATGGTTTTCCCCTGAATTTTGGCTTTGGCCCCGTGCCGCTTCCTTTTCTGCTAAACTGTCGCCACGCGTATAAATGAAACGGACGCCGTTCTGGCCTTCTCCCCTTCCAGAGCAGAGCACACCGCACACCTCACCGCAGCGCCCTCCTTCCTCGTCTCCTCTCCCCGTCGGATCCACCACCGAGCGACCGCATCTGTGCGCGCTCCTGCCGCCACAAGCGCTGCTCCTTCTGTTGGTAAGTGCTCCTACCTTGCCATGAGAGGCGCCTTTGCTCTTAATTGGAGTTGGTTTCTTTTCAGTCCTAGCGTGCGGTTGTATCTGTATCTGGATCCGTCTTCGTTATTAGCGCCGCGTAACTGCAATTCTTGAAGAGTTCCTGCAAATATGCAGTGTCTTGCTAGCTTGATCGGATCCTGTAATAATAAGCAGTACATATTAGCTAGTGTTGTTTGTCCGCTTCGACCAAGAAGCGAAAAAAGTACTGGTAGTTCATGTATTATAACCGGATCCTCGGAACAGAAATCGATTTGATATATGCGGTGGAGGTGCATGCTCCTAGTCCTAGATCTCATCTCATGGTGCTTGTTTTGATTTCGAGTGGCAAGTCAGTTACTTGGAGGATACTCGTGGGAAATGAATGAACTGAAGGTTTTTAGTTGGATGTTTTGCTCATCGTGTGGATGGCCGTGAGCCTACAAATAGTTTCTGTAAATCTTGAGGCCGGGTTGGCTTAGATCCCATCCAGTGGTTCATACTGGTGATCTTCTTGTACATACTTGTTTATGAATAAAAATACAGTTTCTAGTCTAAAAAAAAACAGTTTCTAAAAAAAATGTATCTTCATGTCAAATACTGCTAACACTAACCTGAATCTTTGTCAGGTTATCTTGGTCTAAACAGCTCAATCTGTCAAACAGCCTGCTATTGTTTTTTTCCCTTTCTTTTTGGCATAAACAATCCAGTTGATAACTTTTTGCTAGCTGGAATCGGAATGATGGGCGCCACTACTGACTTGCTGGCACACGGACTTTAGACTTCCATCGTCTACGGCTTAATCCAGCTATAGGCTGGAATGCTGGATGTGCAGCAACATCAATAATTCTGATCCAGTACAGCTGTAGTTTTATTCATTCATTTTGTTAGGCTCAGTAGCACATGGGCGAACAAGTGAGCATGTCTGTGCCTGACAGGACAGCTTATGCCAGCTCTGTAGTATCTATCTTGAGCATAATTAATCCACTTTATGATTGATCGCAGTGTTAGTGTTTTGCTTCAAAGTTGTTAGTCCTATTTACATGCTAGTCCTTGTTCAAAGATTTTAATGTTAATAATCCTGCTGCAACTTGACCAACCTGCTAAATACAACCTTTCGTTTCTTTTACTTGGCTATTTCAAATTACTCTTAAAACATATTGTACCTGAAAGTTATATGGTCTTCCCTTATCAATCTCAGCTTAAATTTACAGGCCATCTAGCATGAACTAGGTTCAACTTTTTGTGCTTTAACAAGTGAATATATTTGAGATGGTCCCTGAATTCAGATTGTCTGTGCAGATCAATGGCTGACGGCGAGGATATCCAGCCACTTGTGTGTGACAATGGCACTGGAATGGTCAAGGTTTGGCGCTCATTCTATCTATCATTCATTCATCTCTGAAACCTGTGAAAGGAGTTGTTGTAGAATGACCAGCCTATGCTTCTCCCCTCTGCAGGCTGGCTTTGCTGGTGATGATGCGCCTAGAGCAGTGTTCCCTAGTATTGTTGGCCGTCCTCGGCACACAGGTGTGATGGTTGGAATGGGCCAAAAGGATGCCTATGTAGGTGATGAGGCACAGTCAAAAAGAGGTATCTTGACCTTGAAGTACCCCATTGAGCATGGTATCGTGAACAACTGGGATGATATGGAGAAAATCTGGCACCACACCTTCTACAATGAACTGCGTGTTGCTCCTGAAGAGCATCCAGTTCTGCTGACAGAAGCACCACTAAACCCAAAGGCAAACAGAGAGAAGATGACTCAGATTATGTTTGAAACATTCAATGCACCGGCAATGTATGTTGCTATCCAAGCTGTTCTTTCCCTATATGCCAGTGGTCGCACAACAGGTACGTGTTCATTTTCACCTATTAACTGATGAGTTTTTCTAACACAACTTCATCCTTGATTCTCGACATTGGTGATCTGACATCATTCTACCTATGTTGTGCAGGTATTGTGCTTGATTCTGGTGATGGTGTGACACACACTGTGCCAATCTATGAGGGATACGCGCTTCCTCATGCTATTCTTAGGTTGGATCTCGCTGGTCGTGATCTGACTGACTGCCTCATGAAGATCCTCACAGAAAGGGGTTATTCCTTCACTACAACAGCAGAACGGGAAATAGTAAGAGATATAAAGGAGAAGCTGGCCTTCGTTGCCCTTGATTACGAGCAGGAGCTCGAGACTGCTAAGAGCAGCTCCTCGGTCGAGAAGAGCTACGAGTTGCCTGATGGGCAGGTCATCACCATTGGCGCGGAAAGGTTCAGATGCCCAGAAGTGCTTTTCCAGCCGTCGCTGATTGGGATGGAAGCTCCTGGCATCCATGAGACCACCTACAACTCTATCATGAAATGTGATGTTGATATCAGGAAGGATCTCTATGGCAACATTGTTCTCAGTGGAGGAACGACCATGTTCCCTGGCATTGCTGACAGGATGAGCAAGGAGATTACTGCCCTTGCACCGAGCAGTATGAAAATCAAGGTGGTGGCGCCTCCAGAGAGAAAATACAGTGTTTGGATTGGTGGTTCAATCCTTGCCTCGCTCAGTACATTCCAGCAGGTACTTATTAACATGGTCCTTTCCACTTGTTGTAACATATTTATTATCTTATCATGGAGATGCTTTCTTGGTTGCCTTTTTGTTTTTCATCTTCCTTTTTTAAGCAAACACAGCAATAAACCAAATTGACAAGTGCATATGAACACGTCTAAATTGGTAAATTGTGGACAATGTTCCAGTGATTTTGATTGTCGCCACAGGCTATGAATACAAACTAATATCAGTTCAATTTTGAAGCATTGTTTTTCACAATATAGACTTCTTACTCCAATCATTTTCCTGTTGCAGATGTGGATATCCAAGGAAGAGTACGATGAATCCGGCCCTGCTATCGTCCACCGAAAATGCTTCTGAGCTTTCAGTCGTGCCTTTCGTAGTGTGTCAAGGTGTTGAGATCTGCATTATTGAGTGTCTTTGTGAAGTACATATAGTTTCTGCGAGCATGATTGCATGGGAAAGAGTACATCCAACTAAGCATTTGCCTTTTCAGATGTCCTGCTTTAGTGATCCAGATGCTGCTTCTTCATTGATATGTCGATAGAGTGCGAGCAATGTATTGGTTTTGGCTACAGCTGTTCTGTCATAACTTTAGCTATGTATGTATCTTTCTATATCTGCATACAGTATTGGCTATTTGGTCGTTTTCCGTATGGGCGAAAGACTCGATATGGTATTGAGTTCACAGTTTTTTTTTTTTTTTTATGTTCTCTTAAATTCTAGTAAACCCATTTGTGGCCGTATAACTATGATATCTTCAAATATAATGGCACAGGAAATGGATCAAATTTCGGAAATATAACGGCACATGAAATGAATCAAAATTTGAGAGTAGTGAAGGAAAACTAGGTCATGTGAATTGCCATGGTATTGAGTTCACAGTTTTTTTATGTTCTCTTAAATTCTAGTAAACCCATTTGTAGCCGTATAACTATGATATCTTCAAATATAATGGCACAGGAAATGGATCAAATTTCGGAAATATAACGGCACATGAAATGAATCATAATTTGAGAGTAGTGAAGGAAAACTAGGTCATGTGAATTGCCATCGTTAATGCAACTCCAACTGAGTTAGGCAAGAAAAGAAGACTAAGTGCCCCCAAGTACTCAAATGGGGTAGACAGGACAAGAGCCAAACGCATGCAGTTGGGTTGGAATATGCCACTGCTCTCTGCCACCTACCAAGGCATTCGCTATCAGGGATGACACGAGCAAGCTGTTGCATTCAGCATCCCGGATCAATGAGAAATTCAAGATTCTTGGCACAGAAAGCATGTCTTGACGCGAACTGGATTTGTTGCCTTGTTGGGTAGTTGTGGTTCACCATGTCATGCATTTTAGTTCTCACGCGTACGCAGTTGCGCATGTATCCAGAACAAGCAACAACACGCTACAATTTGGCGAGCACCAATCGCATGACAAAGATGTTTGTAACTAAATGGATGACAGCATGCTGCAGTAGATTCAGAATCAATAATAACTTCAACACTACTCCAAACATAACAAAAAAGCCATGAAAATATACTATTATGGCATCACATCAGTTTTTTATTGATTAGCTAGTATTCCCATGGGTTCCCAATTTTAATGCGCCAACAACCCCGAACATAAACTAGCGACAGCAACCACAAAAGTTTGATGCCAAACAGTTCGCACAACTGGTAGGGCACATGGAGCTTGCATGACAACACACTTGAGAGCAATTGGTCCCTTGCCAAATTGAGAAGCACTAGCCCTAGTACAGGTCACCTTCCTTGTGGGTGTGGATGACACAGTCGGACTTTGGGTAGGAGACACATGTCAGCACATAGCCCTCCTCCTGCTGCCCGTCATCGAGGAAGGATCCATCCGACTGGTCAACAGCACCAGACTCGATTTTGCCAGCACAGGTGGAGCAAGCCCCAGCACGGCACGAGTATGGCAACTCCACACCGGCAGTCTCGGCCGCATCAAGGATGTAGGTGTCGTCTGGAGCCTCAAACTCATGCTCTTGGCCTTCAGGCGTGACAAGCTTCACCTTGTAGACAGCCATGGCCGAGACATCAAGTTTCTTGGAGGTCTTCAGGCCTGGGACCTTCACACCTTGGCTGAAGAAGCCTAGAGATGAAGGGCTCTTCACCACTGTTTGGGAGGCCTGTGTTCTAACATTGCCCAACAGCGTGCAGGAAGTAGCAAATGTGCTGGTCGACATCTTGAAACCACAACCTTCAAATTCAAGGGGAGGAACATAGTCATCAGTTATCAAAGCCACCATGGACTAACTTAAGAAACTATCACATTTATGATTTTCCAACAATTGAGACCAGGAAGCTATTCTCAGGAATCCACGTATGTAAAAAAAAAAGTATGAAACAACATAGTAACAGGAAAGCTTGCTAGGACATGCTTGAATCCAGATAATCAGAACCAAACACCATTTTTTTACATTGACATGAAAATTACCTAGATTTACAGAGCAAAGGTCAATTTCTGCAAGTATCAACACAAAGCTATGAGATTAAAAGTCATACTTCCTTTGCCACACCTGCTAAACCAAGACAATAATTCAAAGGGAACACAGGGGCTGGTAATGTATCCCAATGGTATCTTTACCAAGGAGGAGAACGGGCACATGGCATCCATTCCCTCCATTAAAAGGGGTAACAGTTAATCTGTGGAGCGGTATGAAAAAGGCAGGCATCGCTAATGCTCCCTACCCTTCACTTGAAGCTCCGGGGAAATCAATAAACCACACAGATTTCTATTTCCCTTTTTTGGGGCATAACTTCATAGAACAATTTGCCTGATGGTTTGGTGTAAAAAATCCCTATATACATACCAAACTAGAGGATGTCCACTGGACATGCGCACAGCTTAACCAACTCTGATAAATCCCAAACCCATCTCCTGGTAAAAAAAATCTTGACACCTGATAAGCAGACTCCATTTGTTCACTACTAATAACACAGCTAAGACATAGACACGCACGCAGGGCTGCTGATGTGTCCCAGTGGTATCTCTACCAAGGAGGAGAATGAGCACGTGCAATCCATCCCCTCCATGAGAAGGGCTAGGTTGATCTACGGAGCGGTATGAAAAAGGCAGGCATCGCTAATGCTCCCTGCCCTTCACTTGAAGCTCCAGGGGAATCAGTAAACCACACATCGGTTATTTTAAATTTAATTAAGTCTTCTGCTGAAACTTCACAGAACAATCCGCTTGATGATTTATATTGTAAAAGTTCCCCGGAGAAGAAGTGCCAAACCAGGAGAGGTTCACTGGACATGCACAGCCCCTTAACGGGCCCCTCCCATAAACCTCCAAATCCACCCCAGGAATGAAAATCTCAAAGTTCTCCAGTATCTAATTTCTCATCGAGATTGGAAGGAATTACATGCGGAAATAACCGAAATCTGATGCGGTCATGCGACCTACGGAAGAGCCCCCGTAGCAGTCAGTAATTTTCTTCTTCTTAGGAATTAACGAGACCCAAAAGTTGGAGAACAGAACGCGAGATCCCACCATCCATCCACTAGACTCCGGAGAGTCGAGCGGCGGCCAGACCAAACACCACACCACCTAGGGACCTAGGGTGGGACGCCGGAGAGCGGAGAGAGATCCTACCACCCTACAAAACCCCCCAAGGCGTACAGGGAAGGGAGAGCGAGGGAAGAGGCAGTAGGTACCTCGCGGAGATCGGAGGCGGCGGCGGCTACCGAGGGTTCCTGGTGCGGTGCCTCCCCTCTTCCCCTTGGCCCTCCTCCCTCTCTCGCGCCGCGTCGCTTTCCGTCACCCTCTCTCGCGGCGTGGAGACTTGGGAGGGAGAGGCGTAGTGGGAGTGGGCAACCGAGGCGGCGGCCAGGCCCTCGTTTTTAATGGGGAGCGGCTCCGCTGGGTGGCAGGGCAGGGCAGGCTCTGCGCGGCGCGGTCGGGCTCGGGTGGAATGGAAAATCCCGGGTGCCCCCGCCTGCCGCCGCCGGTTGGGGTTGGTGGTGGTTTCCAGTTTCGGCGCGCGACTCACGATCCCATCTGAGGAGGAGGAAGGTTCTGGAACCGCCAGGACGGATGCCGGCTCCACTTGGGCCTGGGACAGAGGGACCGGCCCACGGACCTAACAGTCACCTGCAAACAGTGACTCCGTGGTCCGGCCGAGCTGGTTCACTTGTAGTCGACAGTCCAGTGGAACGCTACCCACCGTAGCTTCAAATCAACGCCAGATCTTTTCCCGATATTTTCCTAGGATTTACCGCTGTGCAAGTTAAGTGGTAGAAATGACGTTCCCGTCGACGACGGCGCGCCTATGGTGACTTCGGTAAAGATATCTTGAGAATTTATTTTCTCTTATGGGGTAGGGTATACGCTGTTCAATATAAATTCAGTGTTGAGTGTGTTATACTGTGTTCTCAAAAAAAAAAAAAAAAAACTGAATTTATTTTAGATCTGCTAGAAAAAAAAAAAACTGAATTTATTTTCACCACCTATAATGAACACGAAACTGAAGTTATGGTAGTTCAACTGAATTACCAAAGGGGCACGCACGGGGACACAGGGAGAGCCGGAACGCGTGGGTGATCGATCGTGCGACACCCTATAATCCGTACTAATCCAGTAGTGTCGTTTGGAAAGCTCAAGACGGCGTTTTCCGCCCTTTTTCTGTACACGCGAGGACAACGACAACGAGCACATGCTTTTGTATGTGCGACCGGCGTCTCTACTTGTGTACTTGCTGAGCAGGAGAGACTAGTGGTCGCCCTTCGTTTCTTTCTTTTTTTAAAAAAATGCATCTCGTTTTCTAAAAAGTCAACTAATCTTAAATGTGATCAAATATAGACAAAGAACAAGTAATATTTATTATACTTTACTAAAAATATCATTAGATCAATATATATTTTTATAATAAAACTATTTAGTGATACCATACTTTTTATATATAAATAAAATCAAATTAAAGTTGAAATTGATTGACACATGAAAAGCCTGATGTGTTTAAACAACAGGTAGCATAGCAAAATGCAATGCAAGGCAGCGTCCTTTTGGTCAGATGGAGGGCAGGAGAATGAAAACTGAAAACATGTGCCGCTGACCTGCAGGCTCCAACCTCACACAAAACCCCGTTTTCTTGGAATTCCACGCGACCATAGGCGTCTTGCCACGCCGCCTCAGCTGTCAGCTACTCGCCTAGGCCTAACCACGTGTTGATGGCCATTCCACGCCCAGCCAGGCTGCACGAAATTGTGCGCGTCCCAGTCCTCGTCCTCGAAAGAAAAAGGAATCCAGTTCAGTGCGCTATCACTGATGCGACTATGACTTGCACTAACAGACTAACTGATGGCAAGGAATGGCTCCACGGGTGTGCTTTTGGCAGGCACGAAAGTTCTAGCAGATTACATGAAGCAAATGTTCTGTTAGAATCTGAAGCAAAGAGTAAAGATGATATGAGACCAAACACTGGAACAGTTTGGCACTGCAAGCAGAAAATGACGTCCTAACAGTCTAACACAAAGGTTATGTTCAAAAGCACCTACCAAGCAAAATTGCACAACTTGCAAGATGCCATCTCATGTGGAAAGCAGCCTTCCATACTCGCTCAACAAGACGGGGATGTCATCCATGCGCAACTGTGGTATATCACAGATACAACATAGCGATAACTGATAAGTAGGAGAATGAAAAGAAGAAGAGATCGTATTGTGTAATCAACTGACTGCTGGTCGTTTGTGGTGGATCACTAGATTGTATGCACTACTATGCATACCTGCGAAGCACTTTTCAAATGGAAAAAACGGAGAGCTTCCATTTCATGAAAAACTGGCAATGGATTTCCCCTGCACTTGTTGCAAAATGAAAATGAAATCATGATCGACGCAGAAATATTGCTAATAAATACTTTGCTTTAATGGAGAAGTTTATGATGGATAATGAACAATGATCATTTTCAGGCATATCAACCTCTGGCTATGACCAAGTTATCTGCACACGCTCAATTTCTAACTAACCACCACAAAGACCCTGACAGGAGATGCCACGGTTTATTTTTGAACTGTTCTGTGCCTATTGATATCAAATAGGCCAAAAACACGGATATGTAAGTTCCATGGCCATGATAAAGTATAATTGACATGACAAACTCACAAGATTTTGTAGTGTAAAAATTCACAATTACTCCTACTCCCCAAAACATCAAATATGCATTCATTTCGAGCAATTGAAGCTATCGCAAAAGAGAATAATCCATGGACCAGACGAGAAACTGTAATAGATCATTCAATTTCTAAGAGGCAGACTTCTAGATTTGTGAAAGGGTGGATGATTAAGTATGCAAATAACAGATGCAGATGGAAGACCTAAGAGTGAAACCATACGAATAGCGTCGCAGGATTAAACGTTGATAGTCCCTCAGCAAAGGTCCTAGTTCCTGCAGTTGTAGTGAGCTGGCTGGAGAACTTTTCCAATGATCACGAAGTACCTTGACATCACACAAAAATTCCAAAATTCTCTCAGAAGCAAGTACAGGTGAGTTACATTAATAGTGAGGCATGACTGCCGCAAGCACCTGAATTGATGCAACCTGGTCACTAGCTGGAAGGGATTGACCAGCAAGCCTAGATGACAATTCCACAAGTTCTTTATCATTGATTTCGTCAACAAAACTTGCTGAAACTTCCTCAGAAAGTGGAATTCCCAGTCGCTGGGCCAATTCTGTTATTGGATTCTCCAGAGCTGGCGACTCCTATAAAACATATTTTAGAAATTATAAAATTTCTATCACCTAAAATTTCAAAGTGAACTCTCACACATGCAAGCATGTACCTTTAGGTTGGATTGCTGGTTATCACCACTCACAGCGCTAGGTTTGCTGTTTGAATCGATGTTAGGAGCTACGTCTCGTTTAGCAATAGGATCATCTGTACATAAAATACGGTGCAATTTAGAAAAGGAAAAATGATCATTCATTGTCAAGCATCACAGAGAAAGAAAAAAAAAATCAAGAGCATTAGGGGAAAGTTAACTTTTTAAAAACAACAACTCATTTCATACTACTCCTCCGTCCAAATTGTAGTTCATTTGGCTTTTCTAGATACATTGATTTTGCTATGCACCTAGTTATACACTATGTCTAGATACATAGTAAATCAAATGAATCTAGAAAAACAAAGTGAACTACAATTTGGAACGGAGGGAATATTTGGTAAATGAACCTGCACCATAAGTGGTACAGTTTCCTATATACATCCAGTTAAGCAGCAAATTATATAAGCAATTAGTCAATGAGTTCCTTTTTTTTTTTTGTGATCTTGGAAATCGACAAAACTCCTCACTTGTCATTACTGAACCATGCATGGAAGTTTAAAGGGTATGACTGCAGGACCATGAATTGAAGAAATTATGTGCAGAGTTTTATATCCTACACTCTACGCAGCCCTCAAGATACCAAGCATATAGGAATGATGAAGTGCTCCTTTTCAGATAAGCATGAGATGACTGTACCTTCAGGAACAAGCCACCACAAATCACCAAAAGTATTCTTTCCATCAAAGCCGCCAAATAAAAGAAATCGAGACCCTATGGAAGTCATGGAATGATATGCCCGAGGAGGAGGAGGTTCATTGCTTGTTGGTAGGCGCTTCCATTGAACAGACACTGTGAAGGATTGAAGTATCAGCCAACAAAGATACATGTGCTGATTGAGCAAGTGGCATGAAAGGTACGTCAGCATTAAAACAAAGCAATGAATAATGGAGATGGTACTAGCTGTCAGCATTGTGTTCAGTATAGGCACAATAACCTAGTTAGTTGACAGTGGTAAGATGAGTCGGAGTTACAAGATTGGCCTTCTGAGGCTATATTATGTGCAGCAAGTATAATATCAATACCTATACTAGCTGTAATTCCAATGATGGTTATAATGGATGTGGCTGATAATCATATTTAACACCTTCCAACCACCTACAAAGATAACCCAAGCAATGAATGCACAGACTTATCTGACATTGATTTTATATCTTGATCAGTGATGACTACTTAAGCTGTATCTACAGGACTAGCTTTTCTAGTCTTCTTGGTTAGTGTTAGGATGTAATCAAACTTACTTAAGATGCATTAAGTTAAGACACTAACCACAGTAACTTTGGTAGTGTTCTTGATTGATGTTAGTATGTCTTTTTTTTTTTTTTGAACAAAACTGATGTTAGTGTGTGATCCATAGTTGACACTACATTATCTTAATAACGAGAAAAATGGGTTTGCATAGGCCTGACATGGCTTTTCAAAAGCGATTACATTTATAGGATAGCAGTTACTTCCAGAAAAATCTTACTGCTCACTAAAGACTTTTATCAACTAATATATTGTACAACTCAGTGTGAAGCAACTGCAAACATGCCCCAAGCAGCACAGAATGAGCTAGCATGACAATTTCCTTGTTAAGGTTAGTACTTTGGTCATACAAGTTTACTTGTGGAACCACATCTTATGTTAATAGCAGGGAAACATAATTTGTACTGAAGAAATAAAAACTGTTGGACTTAAACAAAAACCTTTTACAAGATGCAGAGTTACACCCACAAGAAAGACACATGTTCCAGTTCAGTAAATCCTTATGCAAATAAAAAAAAAAAGGAATTACAATCACATCTTACCCCTGTCTAAAATAGTGCATTCATTGTAGTACACATCATATCTACTTAGCCAACCGCCAGTTCCATGTCCTCCAAACAGCAAGAGCTGACAAGAAAGATCTATACACCTTCAGTTAACTGATCATGCAATCATGACCTTTAAAATGGAAAAATTTTAGAAGAAATCCAACATAATCTCAAGACCTCAATTGTGAGCAATTTGGGGTTGCAAAGACTCCCAGGACACAATAAACACAACTATTTTTACATAAATGATTACACCCTTTCATTTATGTAGTTAATGACAAAGAAACTCTGCTAAAGCTATGCCTAAACTTCACTTCCATCACCAACCTAAGTTAATAAATGATGTGTTGCACATACTGATACCTCAGATCTTAACTAAGGATGAAACTCTGCAGAATACAAAACTATTTTTAGCATACCCATCGAAGGCATATCCAGGAGCCTATCTGTTACTGCATTAATATTTAATCATAGCAGGAAATAGACCCGGCCTCATCAGAAAGAGGGTTGGGACTCAAACAAAGTGCCTACTGGTCCATAGTAGATCAAAATGCATTAATGAGTTCTAAAATCTAAAGATACATCAATGGTGCATATAATTTGTACAATATAGCAATGGTAATTAGTTAATATCTATTATGGACATCCAACGGGGCCCAAGTGTACAAATACTATGTTATATGAGATACCAGCTACTGAATACTTTATACTAGTGCACTGAGAGACCAAGAAAAAGAAGTGCAAGTATGGCGGGATCAAATTACATACATAAGGTCCACCAGAAGTTACTGAATGACCACATCGTGGTGAGGGAGATTGTCCTGGAAGTTTCAACTGTGTCCAACCTGGCGTCTCATTGTCTTCCAACAACAACAAAACAACAACAACATAGCCTTTAGTCCCAAGTTCTGACTAAATGAACTAAAATACAAATGAATGATGGCCTAGATAGTTAAATCAGAAAAAAGTTGTCAATAATACTTTTCAACTAGTATTAACATATATCAAATAGAATGAGTGATTTTACCTGTCCTGAGGTTAAATAATACTGATGGGCCATCTTAAACTACATGACTTCCAATGATGCATCAGCAATCAAACAGGACAAGAAAGATGCAGGGTATGCACCATGGATTTTGTCCTAAGTATTACGACAATTTAAAAAAAAAAAAATAAAAGGCACCAAACCACATCTGATCATGAATTCATGATCTACAACCATTCAAATAGGCTATTTCAACGTGCACTGTTAGTTTGAATGGTGCCATCATCAACTGACCAAGCATATGTTGCACGTAACACTATGGGGCTTAGGATGCATCTTTCTTTTAACGCAAACAGATTTTATATGAATAAATAGGATATACCTTCTTCAGTAATACCCTTTAAAGCCCATAAATCACCCATTATTGGCCCTGCTCCACCTGTGGCAAAGAAGATTTGAAGTAATTGGAAATGCGGCTGTTGATGGCCAAAAGATTACAAATTAACTAACTACTCATTAGAAAGTAGAAACCATCATGACACATTCACAGTACATATTCTCATAAGGAAAATAGCTTGGTTTCCACAAGACAATTGGCATGGAAATAATTAGTTAGTGATTTTAGATTTCCAAAAAATTAAAATGATCAACAAAATTTACTTTCACAAAAGGAATCAATAAACACATTCTTTGGACCCACAAATAAAATCAAGAAATAACAATCACCTCTGCCTCCAAATATAAGCAGCCTCTTCTCAATCATGGTTGCGGAATGCCCACATCGTGGAGGCGGCACAGATCCAGTAACAGCTAATTCTGTCCACTCCAGTGACACTATACAATAGAGAATGCAATAAATCAATCAGCGCTCTACACTTTCCTTGCCATCTTCGAGGGGGAAAAAAATCAGCAATTGGATAAAGAAGCAGTTTGCTTACTTGTGTCCATGATGTATACATCTGAAAGCCACTTTTGCCATCCCATCCACCATACCTGTATAATGATAGAACATTCTTCAAAAGTAATGGTACAGAAAGTATGACAGGGGTGTGCATATCAAATAAATGCTTACATAACAATCTTTCTGTTTCCTATGGCTGAAGCAGCAGCAAACTCTCGTGGTGATGGCAAATCACCAAAGCCAATCATTTCCGACCATTGCCACAAATCTAAATGTACAACAGTATCATGAATGTAGCAGCAACCTCTAGAATAAGCGCAGACAGAACCAGAGAAGGGGATCTTGACAAATTGATGAAGCATTGAGGCTTACCAGTGTCTAGCATCCAGAAATCACCTAAACTGTAAGATAAAGACCACATCGTTAGTAACATACATGAAACTATTAATGCTAAGCTTCCAAATTCTGCTGGATAAGCTATGTGGACCGCATACCGCTTGCCCCCAGATCGGCCACCAAAGATGAACATGTTGCAGTCAATGACAACAGCTATGTGAAAAGCCCTTGGGCTTGGGCCGGCCTGCCCATCCGAACCATTTCCAGTGCACTCAGGTGTGTACCATAGCTTATTCTCTGCAACAAAGTACATAGGTTGCATTCAGAAGTTTGTACTGCGAAGCTCTTCCTTCCTTCCAAATTCTGCATATGCTCCTCCATCCATAACAATCGCAAGCATGTAAATGCAATCTATGTCTCTCAATCTAATAACCCTTAATATAAGATGAGTTTGTGGCGTGTGCAAAATTGCGCACAGACGTGGGCAGGCAAATTGGCACAAGCTAATCGCCGGAGAATTGGAAAGGGGTTCAATTACCGACGTCGTAGACGGATACGTCAGCGAGGAAGCGCTTGTCGGCGAATCCGCCGAAGACGACCACCTTGGACTTGCCAATGCTCACCGCAGTGTGTCCCGCTGCACGAAATCGCAAAATCGTGAGGTTGTTACTTCGTTGGAGGGGTAGGGTGAAAGTCCAGGGGAATCGAGACGGCGGCGGCGAGGAGGAGGAGATGGATGGATACCTGCGGGGGCAGGGCGGTCGCCCCCGAAGTCGGAGGAGTCGGCCCTCACCCAGTGCATCTGCTTCGGTTGCAGCAGCTGCTGCATCCTTTCCCCTCGTCTCCTCGTCCTCGTCCTCGTCTTCAGCTCCCCAGTATACGCGCCTCGTTTCGCAAAGGAACTGCGTGAGGATCGGTGCTGCACGGCTGCAGCGACGACTGGATTGCGGCCGGGGGCGGCGAGCAGTGGACGGACGGCGGCGAGTCTGGCAGGTGGGGGAGGGATCGGACGAAGCAGAGAAGTCAGAGCAGGACGATGGACACGGCTTGCCCAAACGGAAACGACCACGACCGGGCCGCGACTCCATTACCACGTCACTGGGACCCCACTAAGGCCCACCTGTCACCGACACGTGGCGGCTCCAGTAAGCATTTGCCTCCGTGTCTCCCTTCCATTCTACGGCCACCTCGGCGGGGAGCGTTAAAAGCGTCGCCCGCGAAGAGCGTCGGCTCGCCGTCTCCCTCCCTCACCAGATCTCGGCGCGAGTTCACCCTGCAGATTTCCATTTCCAGCACGGCGGCGAAGAAGAAGAGTTGCGGTCAGGAGGAGTAAACCCTACCCTACCTGACGTCGCGCGCCGGTTGCCCAGTGCGCGGGCGAGATCCGGGCGGAGATCTAGGGCGCGGCGACGGCCATGGCGAGCTCCGGACTCGCCTACCCCGACCGCTTCTACGCCGCCGCGGCCTACGCTGGGTTCGGAGCCGGCGGGGCCACCTCCTCCGCAGCTATCTCCCGCTTCCAGAATGACGTCGCCCTCCTCCTCTACGGCCTGCATCAGCAGGTGACGCGTCGGCCTTGATCATTCTGACGATTAATTCGGGTGTGGGGGTGAAATTGCGTGGATCTAGCGTGAGATATGCTGAATTTGTGTTGGTTGTGATTAAATTGTGTTGCTCTTCTTCGCCCCTCGGGAGAGATTTGCTTTGGTTGATGATCGCAATTCGGTTGGTGATTTTGGGTTTCGTTTTGATCCAGGCCACGGTTGGGCCATGCAATGTGCCCAAGCCAAGAGCGTGGAACCCCGTGGAGCAGAGCAAATGGACGAGGTTAGTACCACTAGAAACTGCACTCAAACTTCACATTGCCAGTCACAGTACAATCCAACTTCTGTGCAGGTTCTTCTTTATCAATGATGAAAAAGTGAAACCTCAGTGATTTTCTTAAAACTTGAATTGTGTCTACACGCTAGCAGTGAGTTGAGTAGTTCATTCTCATGTACTGTCGGCTTATTTTATTGATTAGCCCAAATTTGAAATGTGATTTGGTCCCCAGCCAGAAGATAGAAAATGAGATGCTTATGCTGCAATAACCATGATACCCATGTAATTTAGATTATGGATAGTTAGCCTGGAGGGCTGATAGTGGGAAATACCCAGAAAATAAATACTGTACGTTCAAGTGTGTATTCTGGAAATGATACTTATCAATTATATCGTTTTGTGTTTTTAGCTGGCATGGGCTTGGAAGCATGCCTTCAGCGGAGGCGATCGTCTTTTGTCAAAATCTTAGAGGTATGAATAATCACATCACATTGTTCAGTGTGTGCAATAACAATAAAGACTTTTAGTCCCAAGCAAGTTGGGGCTGTGCAAATGGATTTGATAGATGCATTGGTCTTCTGGCAGGAAGAAGATCCTGGATGGTACTCTAGGGTCCCTGAGTTCAACCCTGAGCCTGTTGTAGACATTCAGATGCATGTAAGTCATGTTATTGTTCCTTCTTTTTTTTTTTCTCTCTAGACAAAAACATAGAGAACTTGACACTGTTGGTCTTATCATTTAGTGCACCGTCCCAATGTCTAGTTCTCTAGTTTTTTTCTTAGCAGGTTTATCAAATTATCCATCTGTGTTTCTTTTTGTTAGAAACCAAAAGACAAGCCACAGAGTGTACCGGCTTCAACAAATGGAACATCAATTCCAGAACCAAAAATCATTTCTGAAAATGGAAGTTCTGTGGAGACTCAGGACAAAGATGTTATTCTGGAAGGCCTTAGTACTGTTAGTTCTCATGATGAGTGGACTCCATTATCTGTCAGTGGTCTCCGTCCGAAGCCTCGCTATGAGGTGCACCAGATACTTCATTCATCTTCCATCGTTTTTCTCAATTTACTTTTGTAGCACTAATGAGAAGTTTGGTTTCTGTAGCATGGAGCAACTGTTTTGCAAAATAAGATGTATATATTTGGGTGGGAACCATAACGGGCGTTACCTTAGTGACCTTCAGGTACGTGAAGTTGAATAAAACAATCAAGGGGACGGAAAAAAAAATCATTTAAATGCACTGGCAATTCAAATGTCACCTGAAAGCAGGTCAGCATGAAATATTGTTGATCTAATGAATGATTTTTCTTTTTCATAATTTATACCAAAATAGGCTTTGGATCTGAAGAGTTTGACCTGGTCCAAGGTTGATGCCAAATTGCAAGCAGAATCTGCTGATTCCACTAAAACCACACAAATTGCTCCATGTGCTGGTCACTCTTTGGTAAACTTCTGCACAACTGTTGCATTTGCATGGTCATTTATCTTAAATCCAGTAGTTAATGGCAGTTGCATTTTTATTCTGTACCATTTTGTAGATTTCATGGGGTAACAAATTTTTATCTATTGCCGGGCATACAAAAGATCCATCTGAAGGCATTACAGGTTTGATAAAATCAGTTTTAATCTATTTTGGTACCTCTTCTACTTATTATGTCATGCATTAATTTGTTCTGCTGTTGTTTCTGGTGGTTTTATTCTAGTGAAGGAATTTGATCCACATACTTGTACCTGGTCAATTGTCAAGACTTATGGGAAACCACCGGTAATCATTTTTCTTCAATCGGTTATTGTAACTCTGAACTAAGAGGACCAATTTTTGTTATGATTTCTTTTGTTCTGCTAGTCTTATGTTTGAGCATTACATCTTTGTTTTGGTGCACTTACTCAGATGGTTTCTTCTATAGTTCTATCTGCACGTGATTTTAGCTTAGAATCTGTATTATGAAATGACTAATAAAGAAATTCTGCCACATAACATTGCTCAATTTGCTTATATAAGTTTCATCTGCTGCAGGTTTCACGTGGAGGTCAAACAGTGACTCTTGTTGGAGCGACACTAGTTTTGTTTGGTGGTGAAGATGCAAAACGGTGTCTCTTGAATGACTTGCACATCCTTGATCTTGAAACCATGACATGGGATGATGTGGATGCAATGTAAGTACAGCAACCTCGATGGCCCTTTAATGCACAGTTGTTCACCTAGTGTGAAGAAGAAAAACGCTGTTAGCTTTCATGTATCTTTGCTATGTGTGCTTAAAATATTACTTTGAACTGGTCCCCAACATAATTGGGATGCATGTTAACTGTCACACATATATGGTAGAGTTAAGAAGCTTTCTTCAGTTAAAAGTATTGATAGCATAAAAACATATATTGACATATTGTCATAGTAAAAGGGAGCATATTTCTAAACTTCCATTATGTGGCATAATCGCATCAGGTCAGTTTATGCACATGTTCTGAAAACAGAGTGATCTTTTTTCAAGCTGAACGTTATATTACTATATTTTGAATTTAGCTCATCGCGATGTTGGTTTTGTGTTTTAGAGGCACGCCTCCTTCTCCAAGGTCAGATCATGCTGCTGCTTGCCATGCTGACCGCTATCTTTAATTTTTGGTGGGGGTCTCATGCAACATGTTTCAATGACCTACATGTCCTTGATTTGCAGACGGTACAAACTTTTTTCTTTCTGGAACTCCAGGGTTTTTTTTTGCTATCTTTGACTTAATTTTTCTTTTTGTTGGAAATTACAGATGGAGTGGTCAAGACCCAAACAACAAGGTCTGACTCCAAGCCCAAGAGCTGGCCATGCAGGTGCAACTGTTGGTGAGAACTGGTACATAGTTGGGGGTGGCAATAATAAAAGTGGTAAGATGTCTTAACTTATTATGTTAGCATGCTTGTTGAATCGTTGATAACTACTGTGTGGTCATTGTGGAGTTCAATTTGTGTGAACATGTTACTAGTACATTTTGCCTCCTGATAGCTTGTACCAATGAGACCTTGTTTGGATGTTTTTTTTTTCTCGAAATTTGTTTGGATTCCATCCAATCTCAACAGTCAACATACCCACACAGTGGGCCATGATATTTTTCTTTGCATTTGTATGTCAAGTATAACTAATACACTCACCTCTACAGGTGTTTCTGAAACACTTGTGCTTAACATGTCAACTCTAACATGGTCAGTTGTTAGCACTGTGGAAGGGCGTGTTCCCCTTGCCAGTGAGGTATATCTCTTGAGCAGCATTCAGTGGTTACGATGATATTTCTTGGCTGCTAATATTTGAAATTTGGTATTTCTAGGGCATGACTTTAGTGCATAGCAATTACAGTGGTTATGATTATCTCATCTCTTTTGGAGGATACAATGGACGATATAGCAACGAGGTAATTGCCATTCAAATCTTATTTTAATTCATTGAATTAACTTCTACCAACATCTTTTCTCTATGATGAGCAGGTTTACACTCTTAAACTCAGCCTAAAAATCAGATTCACAGTCAACCGTAAAAGAAGTCTCAGATACTACATCTAGGGTCATAGAACCTGAGGCTGAAATTTCTCAAGATGGGAAGATACGGGGAGATTGCCATGGACAGTGCTGATTCTGACCTGGTAATTTCCTGCCAGGATACTTTTCTTTGTTGGCTAGAAGTATATGACATGTGTCCATATTTGGTACTGATTGAAATTCCGCAAGGAAGACTGCAGCTAATAGTGCTACAAGTGTTAACAATAGAATTTGTCTGTTACAAAATTCATGGTGGTGGTTGCTGTTACCAATGATGATGATCCAAGTTACAGGATACTCATAAGATCCTTCTTTTGCCTTGTGCTGTTCTGAATTCCAGAATAACAGAAATGATGAAGCAAGTGAACAGCTTATAGCAGATCTTAAAGCTCAGAAAGAGGAACTAGAAGCAACACTTAGCAGGGAACAGCTACAAACTGTGCAACTTAAAGAAGACATTGCTCAAGCAGAGACCAGAAATGCAGAGCTGACAAAGGCAAGTCATCTTTCTCTTACCTTATGTTTTACTAGTTTATTTTCTTTGATCATGCACATTCCTTTAAGCTTCTAATTAACCTTCTCTTTAAAATACTACACCTGCTATGTTTAGAAGTATACTGAGATCTGATGCTACTTTTAAACTACATTCTGCTAATGTTTAGATCAAACATTCGTTGTGTTGAATGTTTATATGGGTTATCCATTGCTAAATGATGTTAACATCATGTGCTTGTCACATACTGGCATATTGAACGCAATCTGATCAAGGGATTTGGAAGTTAAACTGTTGTGAACTGTTGTATAATTCCTTTTCCATTTACCTTGTATAGGAACTTCAAGCTGTCCGTGGCCAACTTGCTTCTGAGCAATCCAGATGTTTCAAACTTGAGGTACATGGTGGTGTTTTGTTTCACCAATCACTACAAATGACAAGTTGTAGGAGTACATTATTCCCTACACAACATAGCCCTCCACTTGTCCAGTGGATCGCTCAACAAATATCTTATCTGGACATCATTGTCTTATTCTGCTCTGATCATAATTAATTTCCAAAATCCTCAGGTCGATGTTGCGGAACTTCGACAAAAGCTTCAGAGTATGGATGCGTTGGAAAAGGAGGTCGAGCTGCTCCGGCGACAGAAAGCCGCTTCTGAGCAAGCAGCGCTGGACGCAAAGCAGAGGCAAAGTTCTGGTGGCATGTGGGGTTGGCTTGCTGGAAGCCCACCACCAGCAGTTTAGTTCGTACAGGCTGATTCATATATATTTTACTTGTAACATTATATATCATTTGACATTCTCTACAATTTTTTGTCACTTATGGCAATTCGTGTTCATTTTGACCACACAGAATAAGGTGCTCTGGCGATTGTTATATTGTGTTCTTATAGAAAACCGTTATCCCTATATAGCAATTAGCAAGCTTGTCTTCTTCCCTTAAGCCACCCTGTCGACCTTTCTCGGCCCCCTCGTGTTTCTCGGCGGGTAGCTACCGGACGTCCACGGCGGCCACCAGGACAAAACTAAAATGACTTATAATTTGAAATGGTTGGAGTTCTTGCTTGTAGTCGTTTTTTATGTACAATGAATCTGGTTTGTAATATTTATTTATTAAATGGTAAAGAAACAATAAGCATCTCTGATGATAGCTTGTTCCCCTCAGAATCACACAAAAATGTATCATTAGGTTTTTAACAATGTACTGTGTACACCATGTATGGACATCCATTTGACGTTGAGTGTGTGCTGGTTGTCAATATAGATTGTTAGCTTCAGAAGTGGATGTTCATGTCAGTGGTTGGCTTGTTTTCGTTAAGCTGTTGTTGACGTACGAACTGCAAATATGGAGAACATACTGCGTTGGCTTTAAATTATCTCTCGTATCTGCATTTGGTAAGCTGCCAATTTACTTCGAAACATTCAGGCCTTGACCAAACATAAACCATTCCAACATTATGGGATTGACATCGTAAGATGATTCCATCTTATTAGGGCCACATAGGCAAATACATCCAAGAGTACAGAACTAAAACGGCCACTTATTTCTTCTCTGGGGTCTTCTTCAATAACTCATCCAGAACCTCGAACAGATCAGCAACCAGTCCGTAATCTGCAACCTGGATAATGCCAATGCCCGGTTGGCTTAGAATTTTCAGGACTTCTAGCAAATATTGGTGAACAATACGTATATATATTTTATTAAATGCGAGAAGGAACCTGAAATATGGGGGCATCAGCATCTTTATTGACAGCCACAATAACCTTCGAGTCTCTCATCCCTGCCAAGTGTTGTATTGCTCCAGATACTCCAAAAGCCATATAAAGCTCAGGTGCGACAATTTTTCCTGTCTGGCCAACCTGCAGATAGAAAACACATTGAATGAATAGATGAGCCAGCAATGAACTGGAGAAGACGACATGATACTGAGCATGGTGGTAATAAGGCTAGCTTACTAGCAGTACAAGGCCTTACAACTAAAATTAGCCATATCATACAGAACTCACGGTAGAGTAGCAAGCTTACCTGAAGGTCATTTGGAACATAACCCGCATCAACAGCAGCCCTAGTCGCACCCACTACATAAAAAGATAAATAATCAATAAGAAAAACAGTATGCAGGGAATGAATTTTACAGGATACAAAAAGTTGTATGGACAAGGAAGGGGGAAAAACAGATAGAAGGTCAAACCTGCTGCACCAAGTTTCTCAGCAAGCTGCTCCAACAATTTAAAATTTTCAGCACTTTTTAAACCTCTGCCTCCGGTGACTACTACACGAGCATTTGCAAGATCAGGCCGCTCTGTTTCTTGGGATGTCAGATTCACCCATGAAGATTTCCCTATGGTTTGAAGAAAAGGTACTATTCAGATGTGAAAAAATGTCAGATCAAGTATATAGGACTAAGAGATCAAAAGAGGGTTTTTTTTCCTGCAGCCTGTTTCAACTCTATAAAGTTAAAAGGATGTGGCAAGGAAAATTAATCTAGTGATCCTCAATCAGTACGAGACTTGTATAAGTCAGAACATTATTAGAACAACACAAAACAACTAAGAGTAGTTCTGAAAGATTGTTGATTCTTAACAGAAGAATATGGTGAAGGAACCAAACAAACCTTCACTGAGGAAAGAGAGATCAACCTGGGTGATAGGTGCAACCTTTGTTTCAGACATAGCCTCAGTAGTTGGGGAAAATGAAGTTGATCTAATACTCATCATGCAAGGTTCCTCTCCGGTATATTTCACAGTACAAAGTGCATTCCCAGCATAAATTGGCCTGAAGTCAGATACATACATCAACATAAGCATGACATAGCGGATGGCATTTTAACATTGAGTTCTATGCTAAATCACGGAGCCCCAACAAAAGGAAACATCACAAAAAGGCAGTTATGGACTAATGTGAATGGCCAAGTGTGACCATTCTATGTAATGCAGTCTTTAGGGTCATGCATTTTGACACCCATAAACTAATGATACATATTAGGCGTGGAAGTGAGCAAAGAGGATGGTAATTAATAAAACCGACAAAAGAGTGCCAAATATCTCAGTAAGAGTAAGCTATCACTTTAGGTTGAGCATAAACTATCAAATAGAGGGATATTTGATATTCTGACACACTTTGATAGTTTGATTGATACTGGGAGATCTGGAGATATCTACTATTTTGCAGTTGGTCTTGTGACAACAGATGATAAGAAATAGGAACTTATAAATTGAGGTGCACGGGCTGTTTTCCAAGATACGAAAAATAAGCCCACATACTGAATAAAGATGACAGCAAACAGAAGAATAGCAGACCTGACAAAGACCCGTGGCTCCTTTACAGCGGTGACATCAGTAACAGGGGAGACATCAAGAAGAGCCGCAGCACGTGGAAGCAAATTCTTGCCAAACGACGTGGATGAAGCTATCACATGAGAGTAGCCTCCTTTCTGCTGAACAGAACGGAGTAGCTCAGCCCACGGTTCAGCCAGAGGATGCACCAAGGCTTCGGAATCGGCCACGAGCACCTGCAGTGATACAAAACCAACTTGATAAGCAGAGGAACGATCTATCTTCTAGTTTGGTCCACCTCCTCCTTGGGGCTGAAAGGAAACTGGAACTGTGGCGCAAACGCATGATCAACAGTGGGAGGCGAAACGGCAGCACAGTACCTCAGACACCAGCGGATGGCTGGACGCGGCATGGTCGGCGGCCTTGTGAAGCGCCGGCCCGGAACCACCCAGCAGGACAGAGACTTTGTTGTCCTGGCAATTGCCTCCGCGGCGGCCAATGCGCTTAGCGATGACGGCTTGACGAACCCACCTTCGTGCTCCGCTACGACCAGCGTGCTCACCTAGACGGACACAGACACAGCTGATAGATAAGCATAGACCATCTGCAGAGAGCAAACTCCAAGCCCTGAACCAATGTGAAAGAATTGTGAACTCGCGTCTGCTTCTAGTCGCTTGATCCGGAGCTACAACTACCGCCGGAGATCGGATTTCGACACCGCCATGAGAAGCAGGCTCGGACGATTGATTAGCACAGCGTGGAGCGAGCGCGAGCGCATCTAAAGTTGTCGCAGAGCAACGCCACCATCCTCCCCTCTCGGCTGAGTGGAGCGAATTGAGCTGAATGGACCGACTGAATGCGAAGAGGAAGGGAACTCACGAATCTGCGAAGCGACTGAGCGAGGAGGCGCGAGCCTCCGCGGCATCCACTTCCCCCCTCCGCAGCGCCCACCAGCATCGCCGCCATGCCTGCGTCTGCCTCCCTCCTTCGCACTGAATCCGGGGCCGGGCGGAGTGAAGTGGAACACGAGGGCTCTGCCTCTGCGCCTGCGGAGATGGAAGAAGAGAGGAAGAGACGTCACGGAACTGATCTGGATGGGTCGTTGGGTAACTTGTTGGGTTGGGTTGGTGTTGGGGCAGATGTACACACGTGTTCCCACGTCCTTGTGCTTATCACAAAAGCCCAGCATTTCACCTAGGTCCACGAGGAGAGGAAAGATGACTGGGCTGGCCTGCTTCGGTTTCATATGGGCCGGATCCGTTCCAGTTGCTGATTTGTGAGCAGCGTAATTAATGCATTTTATAATCCCATCCAATCCAACAGTTAGGGCAGTCCACTAAAAAAACTAGCTTTTCACTATTGTTCTAAAAAGAGAATTGTTTAACGTCAGAGAATAATTCCGGTTCAATCTGTAGATTGACTAGAGTTGCATAACAAAAACTTGGATTTTTCTATTTTATAATTTTTTGTACAAGATTGAACATGGTTTTTTTGATTTTTGTGCTGGCATAGCAAACTCATTGTCACTGTAGCAAACCGTGGTTATTTAATAGCAAATCTGAAACTAAACCGCTTTAGGGAAATAATTTGCCCTTAAGTTTTCTAAAAAGAGGGAGGTGATTTGTCTAATTTTAGAATAGAGGGATGAAAAGTGAACTTTCATATTAGCGGGGAGGGAATCTAGACTTTTTCAAGTAAATAAACTAATCTAGGCCCACTATTGTTCCGTTCCAGTTGGTGATTTGTGAGCAGCGTAATGAATGCATTTTATAATCCCATCCAATCCAACAGTTAGGGGCAGTCCAATGGAAGAAACTAACACGCTTTTCATATAAAAAAATCATCTATAGAAACCATTATTCACAAAGAAAGTGTCTTCGAGTAAGAGCACTCACAATGCGCTTGTTGTCATAGCTTCTATCATCATTTATTACATTCCTATATTTAAAACCAATTCCTTATGATTATAAATTTATCAAAGGAGAATAAGCATTGAAAAACACATTTTGTCCAACCATGTCGATGGGACTTAATAAGCATATGCATGCAAACCAAAACAATCCGTGAGAGTGACAAGTTCTTCATATGACTTCATGATTCAAATTGCACCATGGGATGACTCTTCCTCAACGTCCATGACACCTTAAAACCACGAGATAGTTTCTAAAGATTGGGAAATGCCCCTAAATCATCTATAGGTAGTGTTGCATTAACCCTATAGGAACTAGTAATTTCTCCCCAATAGTAATTTTATAGTTTCTCGGCGGCGATTTGGTCAAGAAGGGCGATTACGCTTCTCCATGTATGACGAAACATTTCTACGGATTTGTCCTTTCTTTCCTCATTAATTGGGTTGGGTCATCACCATTTTACTTAGGTTTTAATTTTTTAATGTAGATAAAATACCATTAATATTCCGTTAAAGTGTCCTTAAGCTATTTCCACTAAGAAAACAGTTAAGCTATTTTTCTAAAAAAAGGAAATTTGTTTAACGTCAGAGAATAATTATGGTATAATGAATTCATATTATATTTTGAAAACAGGGAGAGTATATCATCTCGTCCACCGCGAATCCTCCTCACGTGTCCGTGTCTCACTCATACCCTCAGCAGCTTAAGCCTGCAGTTTAGTGTTCGCTTTAGCCACTGCGCACAAGTCAGTGATGAAGGCGATCGTTAAGCTCACCTCTGGCTACCTGCGACGGCCACTGCTGGCTATAGTGCCTACACCAAACAAAACATCGCCACGCGAATGCAACCTTTGTCATTTTAGATTTTCTAAATACATAGTAGCGCTTATTATGTACTTAGACATATCTTAAACGTCCTATAAATTAAAATGACTAGCTGAAAAGTATTTCTAAATATATTTTATTCACTAATAAGTCCATTATTGCTTTTGCCTATCGATACTCGATACGGTCTAGAAGGTGGCGTGGCGAGGCTAGCAGCGACTAGCGAGCGTCGACCGAGCGAGAGTGATTGGCGTGGCCCACTGGGCGCAAGGGAGTGAGTGCGAGGCTGAGTCAGGTGCGGGGCCCACGACGGCGACGTGCACCACTGCGCTGGGCTGTGCGGACGTCACTCGCCAGCTGGCCACCTGCATGGTGGACACCACGGCACGGCGGGCTGGGCTGGGCCGGGGCCTCCAATAATTCGCTCGCCTCGACATGGGAACATGATGGCTGCTTCCTTCCGCGAGCGAGTACTCCTATGATTCGTGTCGCTACGTACAAAACAAAACAAGATGGTCCCTCAGAAAAAAAAACAAAGATACTCAGCAGGGCACCACGGCATCAGTGCCCGAATTTTACAAAGATCAGGTACTGTACATAAAAATTGACTCTATGCAGAGATGAATATGTGCCGTAAGTTTGCTGATAGGTTATACAAAAGGGTTTTATGATAGACTGAGCTAATTAACGAAGCTTCAAATTGACAAATTCACTAGAAAAATAGTGTCATTATATTGAACCCTGCAATTAACACTTGCGGTTAAGTGGAACCTATAACTTCACTCTGGTCGATCGATGCATCTTTACTTTACCCGAATGGAATCAATGACCGGTTATTATATTTGGATTTCACACATTTCACCCAGAACTAAGCGTTGGAATATTATTAGGATACGTTCACTCAAGATTAAGGGCATGATTGTCAAAATCACTCCATTCTTGGCATCAAACCTGAAAACATTAATATAATTTTTAATAAGAGCTCATAATTTTAATATAGTTACCTTATAATGAAGCACTAATTACTTGAAAACGATAGAGGGGTGACACATTACATTAGATGTGATCACTATGATGCATGCAGAGCGTGCTGCTTTGGCGCACCATTATCGCATGGTTATCAAGTAGGATCCTCGAGAGATATGGAAGCACCAATTGAACGTGATTGGAGGAAATAAACACAAATGATCTTATGTGTGGTGCAAATGAGCACATGATAAATGTTTGTGTTATGGACCTTAGGATAAGGTCGTCCTCCACAAAGATATGTTCGATTGTTTTAATGGTGAACACGACACCATCAATTATCTTAGCAGCAACCCATCAAGTGGATATATATGATGCCCTACAATGGTGTTCGACCCTGATTAATATACGCAAGATTCATTCCCTGTACACTTTGTGTCTCTCCTCTCTCGTCTCTAATCTCTCCTCTCCGTGCATTTACTCTCTCGACGTGTTATTAGCCCTTTAGCATCAACGATGCTGCAAAGCAGCCACTGCACAATAAATAAGTTGACGCCCATGATGTTCTATATTCCATTTAATTTGGCCATCTTTCGATGCAACAATAGCAAAGTTATTTCATCCCCCGTGTCAATGATCTCCATGAGAACAATAATCTCAAGGATAGAAGAGAGACTTGCATTCTTTCCGGCAGTTGAACACAGCCATATGCTTCGTCTTCCCAATGCAATTTTTATGTTGCTGTCACGCCATATACAGCTAACTAATAACATTTTCATATAATAGCTTAGAACCACATATTAGACAAACCTCTCATAAATTTTCTTAGAACACGTGCATTAGCTGCCTCAGATAAGTGGTGCAGCGTGCTTCTCTTCTCTTTCATCTTCTTTTTCACTCAGCGAAAATCTGATGCCAACTCTTACGGCTCTTTACTTTAGTAGTACACTTTCGCCTACTTTATTATTACACTTCCTCTATAAATTGAAAAGAATTCTAGCAGCATGCAATGCAGTTCTTTTTAAACGAAAACTACTAGCAGGAAGTTATGGTTCACAAGCTGTTTGTTTAACTCCATTCTCAAATTCTAAGAAAACCGTAAGGTTAGACATTGAAAACTTTGATTACTAAACACACACAATTATTTGAAGACACAGTTGCACATGGAAAATGGTACAATCCTACTAGGGGATTTGCCCTTTCACGTCATCAAATATGTATTAAGTTTTGCTTCAAAACAATTATGGAAAGTACGTATATAATGACCAAACATTCTTGTCGGAGAGCTTGTCTGTGTCCTAAGCAAAGAGGCAAGAAGAAAGTGAAAGGTTAGCGAACTCGATTACTACAATAAACACAGGTTATGTTTGTAATGGCAGCCCCCAAAAACGTGGCAACTCAGTAGCTCGGTATAGCTTTTCTTAGACTACACAAGTAGAGAAAAAAAAAACATAGTCAGGAAATATGATATATTTCTACCCAAAAAAGTTTGATATCCAACCTGGTTTGTATATTTTAGCAATGAGTCACTATGGGGAGAAAATATGGCCAGAAGAAGATGCAAGAAAATGCATCGTTTGGTTTTTCAACTTATTTTGGTCATAAACTATATATAAATTGTACTCTCTCCATTTAAAAACTAGAAGTTAGTTCTGGCTTTTTTTATCCTTTGCTAAGTACCTAAGATATATATTATGTCTAAATTATACTAAAAAATAACATATTTAGAAAAAAAAAAAATCAAAACAACAACTTATATTTTGGAACCGATGGAGCACCAAACAAGTGTTATGTGTATCCAACCAGCTTCATATCCTGCAACTCCAAAACTTGGGAATAATAGTTCAACGGAGCAAGTCGTAGTTGAGATTCTGCTGGCGCCATTTGAAACCAAAATCATCCAAAACAAAACCACTCTTCAATCAGATTCCACCAGTCCAACTTGAACTCTTGCAAGATTTTTTTAGGATTTTGATTTCGGCACTTTTAGTTACCATGTAAGACTCTTGTCGACTTTATTTTTTGCTTCCTCTGCTTAACGAAAAAACGCGCTGCCGGCGGCGTGATCTCGAAAAAAAAGATTTTCTAGGATTTGTTGAGCAGCCTGACACCAAAGGCCATTTGATCACCGCTGTTTTCAAATTAAATATAATGTGCACATGATAGTGATAATGCAATGTTTTGCCAGCCAGAACTCCAACTAGCCGGATTCCACTTCGCATCTCCTTTATCCTTTTTCTTTGGTTGCCCTTTTGCACTTTGGAACCTGATCCCGGGCGCACCAGCTTGCAGTAGAATTCCCTTTATGCCCCTCGCCCCGCCTATAAATAACCCCATATCGCGAAGCCTCTAATAAATCTACTCCCATTTCTCTGCACACACTCTCTGATTGCTTGCTCAGCTTCGTGCATCCACTGCTGTAGGGATTTTTGGTCTTTTGGCAAGCCAGCCGGCCATGAAACCCCCTCAGCTGCAGGCCGGGAGGCTCCTGGGCTCACGAGGTCAAGCAGGCCCTCCGTGAGAAACCCGGCGCTCCTATGGCGCCGCTGCCACACCGCCGGCCAGGCCGGCTGGCGGCGAACCGAGCCGTGGCGTTGACTGCCGCGGCTCGGCGCCGAGGACCCCATAAGGAGAGTCATGTTCTTGGCTCCCTGGGGCCACACATAAAATACAAACCGAGATCTGGGTTTGCAAGAGCATGGCCGCTTGTGTGGCCATGTCTCGGTCAGATCTGCAAAGAACTGAACCATAAAAGAACTGGAGCTTGTCATGTAAATTATGGAGCTTGCTGCTTGCACCATGAACATGAACGCATGGATCTCTGGGTAACTAAGTAGATATGGGTATGGCTATATGGGATAATATGATGGTGTGAAATGAAAGAAAAGGTATGTAGTCCATGTCTCTGTCTGATCTTTGGAGAGGCTGAGATCTTGGGAAGTTCATGTATGACATGAGTCATGGGTGTGGGTTCAAGAGGGAGATCTGAAACTTTTGTAGCCATGAACTTGTTGTTTTCCAGAAATCTTGTAATAAGGGGGAACCTGTGAATAGCTATGAGAAAACAAAAAATCTTCCTGCTTTGCGTGTCCACCTTTGCTCCATCTCATCTGGTTCGGTTGAGAAGATTCTTCTAGTGGTGATATTTTTATTATCTATTTGCTCTTCTCTGAAATCACTTATTCACTGTCTTCTGATCTGTTCAGTTGTTGGATGCTTAGATCCTAGCCATGAGAGGCAACCATGTTCATGAGTTGAAATGTTGAATTCACTGTTTCCTTGCAAAGAAGCGTCTAGAAACTAATATGGTTGACAAAATAAGGCTTCCCTTTGCATGTCATCCGTTTCCTTCCTTATATGATCTGGTGAGCACTACTGGGATTTTAGGAACCATGAATCCAGCTACGTGTCCATGAAAGACTAATGATTTCAACACTTGCAAATTTCAAGCAATGAACCTCAACAGATCTAGGAGTTCAATGAGAGATCAAAGATTACTTATATTATTCAACAAAGATGCATCTTGCAAGGAAGCTGAAAGCTTCTTTTCGGGACATATTTTTGCAGTATCATATCGTTTGTTATAGGTGCAATATCATATCATTATAACTTGGGCACTGGACAGAGCACAGAAGTCACCCAGAAAACGAAAATAAAAGGAGGCCCTTTTTTATATAAAGTAAGTATAAAAGAAAGCACCTTTGAATTGGACTCCTTTTTTCCTATGGATTAATGGCCTACGAATCCTATTCTAAACAATAATGAAAAGACTACCTCCCACTTGCAAGGGCAAGCCAAACCCAGTGGGCCAATCCTCTTGCTTGCTTTCTCGAGCACCTTATCTCCAGATATCCACAAAGATATTGCCAAGGATATTAGCAGAAACAAAAAGACTTCACCGATCTGATATGCTGCAAATTTAGCGCATAAATCATGACAATATATTGCCTGCCTAAAGACAAGCTATCAAAACTAAAATTTTGGGGGCCACACTTTTGTGTCTTCTGATTAGAAGGGTGAAACTGCTTAATGAAAGGAAGCCCAAAAAGACAGCAATTTTTTTGGGGCATTATGATTCGTCAAACGTGTTATACTAATTACAATTTTTGACAAAATAAGCTGAGTCACACATCATAGTCATGAAGTTGGCCACCAACTGCACACTGGATGGAAAAAAGAAAAGCGAAACGCCAGCACAGCTACACTTATCTCAATTCTTGATAGAAAGCGATGGTTCAACTTCCATTCCTTGCAAGTTGCCATAGTGTGCAGTTTTCAGCTACCTCCCGTTCTTGAATCATACTATGGGTGCACAAATAATGTGCTTGCCAACCTGAGACTGCTTGGATCTTGGGAGTTCTGAATATATCAACATTAAGTATGTCAGAAAATTTGAAGTATTTAAGACAGATAAAAGTAAAAGTTTTGAGAACTCTTGAACAACGATTCAATGAAATACGGATAATCCTATGGAACGGAACAAACTATTCCAATGGTTTGTTCAGAAAAGAAAACCCATTCATAATTTCCATGGCATAAATTCCAAGACAATTCTGATCAAGTTTGACGTTTTTATCCAGTCTTCTGAAAATTTTCAAAGGTCAAGAAATGTCACCAGCGATTGCTACTAATACTACAAGCATAATGACAAAGATGTGGCACTTCTTTATATGGTTTTGCTTACTGTAGAACAAGGACTCATGCAATACGAATTATAACAGTTCTCAAACAGAAAAGATAAAGAGACCAGATAAGACTGCAATCTATTAACAGAAATACAATACAATCTGAAGTCTGACAGAAAAGAGTCATATATGTCATGACTCATGAGCCGTGACCAAACAGAACCTAGATCATTTATTAGTATGGTATACTCTGTAAGCCATTAGCCCAATATACTTAGTGTTTGATATTTAGCCCAACATATTTCCTTAGCCAGCTGAGCCCAACAGAGTTTTTTATCCATTAAGCCCAACACAGTTCTTTAGTCCCTTAGCCAAACAAAGATCCTTAGCCACTTCACTGGAAACAATTCAGGCTCGTATATGAGAGATGAGATCTAATATTTGTTCTTGGATCTTTGCAATGTATAATGCTTTTTTTTTGTAAATACAAACAGATTTAAAGAACAAGGACAACCATATGATATGACTAATATCCAACAAATAAACAAGTCTACATACTATAACAGTCTTAACAGACAAAGTATACATCAATTGCAATTTGCAATAGCCAAACATTAGTGTGGAAGGCACAGGGAAGAGACTGAATGGAGGAATGACCAACAAGCTTCAACAGTAGTTGTTATAAGTTATAACCAACAAATACAAAAAAAAAAAAAAAAAGAACAAGGAAAAGATACAAAATGTTAGGTTAAAATCGTCACACTAACCAGTGCTACTCAGCATTAGGATCTGCACCAGGGTGCATCTTGTTCCACAAATACATTATCACTGAACAGGTACCTAAAAGGGCAATTTTCAGCTGTTCTGAAGTGTTGGCCTTGATGCTGACCCGTCCAGTTAGTTTGTTGTTTACGTCAACATGAAATGCCATGTTTGAAGACCTTCCAACAGAGACATGAGAATCCAAATTTGCAGCCATGGTCCACTCTTTACGCCATTTCACTAAGGATGCACCTAAAGTGGCAAGGCCTTGACCTACAGGATAGCTTTTTCACGAAGAGTTGCCTCCATATTCACCCATATGCAGCATCACCTTTCATGGAAACAGCACCAGTGTTGCCTGATAGTGTTAGCCTGTTACCAACCAAAAGCTTGTCTTCAAGCTTTGCTCCAGCCACCATGGTATTTCCCAAAAGTCATGGATAAACCACCAGTAGTGACGTTTTTCTTGAAGTTTTTGAATTTAGTCTCCCCTCTGAGAGTGTAAGCAAGCTGATTCATCATTGTTTGGATGTCAAAGCCAACCAGGCTCGAGGCATAGTCTCCATGCTTAACTGCCATAGAGGAATCCAAATGGATGGTGAACTCTCTTGTCCTTGTTAACTTGAACCCACAGAGAAGCTGGGTATTTGTTAGCAACATCATGGCTATGTGTTGACACTCAAACCGTCAAATCCATAATCATGATCCCATCCATCAGGATTGTTAACAGCGAACCAGGAGGTTTGGTGTAGACACAAGGCACCGATAGCGGTACACAGGATCATCAGAATCAAAATGAAGGTGGCAAGGTCCATTCTGGCATAGCATATCTATCTGTATCATATCCATCATCGGGATGATCATCATCAGAAGGTACAACATTATCATCACCCTCTTTCTTCTTCATTTCTTAAATCTTTCGAAGTTGTTCCTTCAACTGCTTCTTCTGAAGAAGCTTAGTTCGGTAATCATATTCATCAAAAAATATAACTTTTGTTGCTCCTTGGAGAGTTTTTGCAACCTAGGATTTACTTAGTGGCTTGAAGGGAGGAAGCTGATCATAGTCATCTTCTTCATCCTCTTGGTCCCCGCTCAACAATTCATCTAGGTCAAAATCTGACTCAAACTATGTTCATTGGAACACCTAGGGTGCTCTCTAGATTGCAACAAAGATGATAAGAAGTAAGGAATTGAGGCACATGGAAAAGGCGGCCTAAAGTACTTGTAGAAGAAGCACTATGGTTGAGAGACTTTTCAATCTCAGCAATCATCTTCAGTGAGTAACATAGGAGGAGGAGGGTTTCAGCCTCCCAGATAAAACCATCAGGAAGCACCTTTTCACCTTCTGCGTTCCTTTGACACAGATGATGGTTCTCCACAAGAGCCACTGGATTTTGAATTCGAGGATCATTAGTTATCTGCCGGATGCTTTGCTGAATTGCATGAGTTCGATGAGTCACAACCATATCATAGTTCACCAAGGAGCCATTAGGCCTTCAGGGGATCTGCTCCTGAGTGAGTGAGAGTAATAATTGTTCTGGAAGGCCATATTGACAGGCCTAACACACTGGTAATGCCCTCGCAAGAGTGGATGAGCTATTTGCCTCCTCTCGCTGCGCATCAAGCCTATCAACATACAGAATAATATCTGGGGGCATCTCTTCATATGCTTCTTAACAGCACTGAGCACTTTCCTATTTGATTTTTCATCCTTGGCGGGTCCTGCCCAGGGGTGTCGATGACACGAAACTTAACACCATCAACAACTCCAGTAATCTCCTTCACAAATGATGTTGCTGGTAGAAAAGCATTTGTTTTGGATTTATCTTCCCCAAGATGGAATTTATTGTTGCACTCTTCCCGACTCCAGTCTTCCCAAGGACCAAAACATTGCAGGAGAATTCAAGGTCCTCAGTTCCCTCTGCCTCATGCTGCAAAGCCCTTTCCAGGCATTCTCGATCTCCAAGGAATGGTTTGTCATCCTTTACGCGCCTGAAACCTTCAACAAGACTAAGCCGATACAACACGGTGCGGGTGCCTGATGGTTTGTATCATACCCTAATCAGAACAAGACGCATGTACTTGATTGGTACCATGTCCACCTTTCTGTATATCTTCTTTTCCTCATCGGTCATCTTTCTCAGGGTCAGCAGCTACTTCTGGTACAGGAGCAGAAGCTATGTTCGTCCTAGCATTGCTGGCTACAGTAGGATGCAGATGCCTGGAGTTCAGAAAGATTCAACTGGGTTGTACTTTGGCTTTGTTGTTCAGGTGAGCTGCTTGCAGCCCTTAGAAGCTCGATTAAAGCTGCATAATCAAAAGGTCGACCTCCTTTCCATTCATCTCCTCTTCATAATCATCGCCATTGAGCTCCGTGATCATCCGAATCATCCACACCAAACGTGTGTTTGGAAGTAGGCAAGTTGTGTCCGATTCTTTCTCGCGAAGAAGTTGCAGGGCATAGTCACTTGAAGAGATTGAATAGATGTAAGATCATCAGAAGCATCATGATCACCGTCAGCTTCCTCATCTACATTATTACGACCACCATCTGCAACGGAATCTAGGTTTCATCAACATTATCCCTGAACTTGTGCGACATCAGATGTGGCAGCATGTTCAGGACTAGCATCAAGCTTGTCTGCACTACCGTACTCACTGCTGTGAGGTTCAGCACCAGCATCCTCTTCTTCTGTAGCACTGGGAACAGGAAGCGATTCAGCAACCTTACGATCAGCACTCCTTCCTCTCCAAAGCATCCAGAATGCCCAGGTCATCGACTCCAGCAACAGGCATCAGTAAAGGCTCAGACACCGCATCATTGACAGCCTGCTCCCTCTGCTTATCACCATCCTTCAACACGGTACCATCTGAACCGTTGACGGAATCACCTGATGCAGCAGCCTCCCCGCCGTCCTGCGCGTCAATGAGGCTCCCGGAAGTGAGGAAGCTACCATCCAACGAACCCTCGGTGTCCGTACCTTCGCCATCCGCAATGACGCCGCCATCCAATCTGTTCCTCGCGCCGGCATCGAGCGCGGCGAAGACGCTCGGCGCTCAGGGAAGCCGTCCTCCAGCAGCTCCTCCGCAGCGACCAAGCCGTCCCCCCGCCGGGACCGGGCTGGGATCCTCGGACGGCGGCGGCGGCGGCACCCGCGACGCTGAAGAATAAGCCGTTGGACACCTCCGCCAGGTCAGCGTCGTCGCCGGAGCTGGTGGCGGTGTCGTCGTCGAAGCGATCTCCGCTGACGTCCTCCTCCCGTGACGAGCTGCGCCGCGACACGCGGCGACGAGCACCGCCGCGCGCGGCGTCGGCGCGTGGAGGAGGCGGAGGCGGCGGCGGGCGAGGAAGCGGCGGGGATGAGGGAGGAGCCGAGGAGAGCGACGACGCGTCGTCGTCTTCGTCCAGCGAGGAGAGCCGCGCGCGCACTAGCAGCGCCATGGCGGCGCGGTAGGCGGCCTCGCCGAGTCCGGCCAAATTTTAGATTCGAAGCCCCGTCGGCTCCGCTGGTTTTCTGATTAAAAAAACTGAAACTTTTTATTATTTTTTGCGGAGCTTGAGGGGAAGTCAAGCAAGGCTTGAGGGAGGGTGATGGATTCCTGATTCGGTGGGTTGGGGGGGTGGGTGGTGAGGTGGAGGGTCAAAAGCACCGCTCGATGGGTAATGGCTGACGTGAATTAGGGGTTTTGGACTCTACTGCGTCACGTGCAGCTGGGCTTAGCTGGTTTGGGCTCTTTTGCTAGATCCTCATGAGGGCGTTTTTTCTCTTGGTTTTCGGTTAGGACTTCTGGCCCTTAGATTTGCGAAATCTTATGTGTTTTCGCTTGCATCTCCATGCTCTACTAGTGTCCAAGCTTTATACGTTTCCAGCTGCAAACCACATGTTTATATATATCCTATGCCCAAACTAATGTTAACTATACAAAGCCCCCACAGCCGCTGCATCCCTATCCAGGGGTTGACGTAGAGAGGTAAGTTTTAGCTTAAACCCTCCCACCATTTTGCTAATCATAATTTTCCCTAAAACCCTCCAAAAGCATGGACAAATATAGTCCAGTTTTTAATGACATTATAGATATAAAGTCTTTCCTTTCATTTTTCACTAAAATTAGGAAGGTAAAGACAATATTTAATATTTTCAGCTCTATAATCTCCAATTCCCTCCTACTCTAACTGAGGACAAACAATCAGGTGATGAAGGACTATAAGATGATCAACAATCAGTCATTCTTTGAACCCTTTTTTGAAAAAACAAACTGGCAGTCTCGCCTACACTCACAGCCATGACAATGGTTTTTACAAAATTGGCTTGTCCTGTTATTTTCTGCACCATGATCATCTGACCAAATCCTACCCAACAGACCTGCTCATAGGAAAAAGTCAAGAATGTTTCTTTTTCTTTTCACTCTTGACAGGAAATCGATCATTCATCAAATAATGGTACGTTAGTGACATTTCATCTTAGAATGCTACACAATTTCCCAAGCGAGCTACCAATATACAGATATAGGACCACACACATGGAACAAAAACCTTGTGGCTGTCAACTGTAGTATCGTTAAGTGAGGGGATCAACATCTGCTACGATGACGAGCCAGTCAGAAGATCAAAACCCTTCATGGATCAAGGAACCTAACAACTCCGCCGCTATGTTCCGCCAGCTTGGTATGATTCCATCTTGAAATCAACCCAGCTCCCCAGAGGACTACTCATTTCCCTGTACACAAGCTCGTCCACCATCCACTCCTCGGCAACCTTCAGGCTGGTCATCTCGATGGATTTCTTCTGCTGACAAGTTCTGCAGAACTGCCATCCCCATAAACCATAAGCTGTAGCCAGCATTGAAGTAGTAAGTTTATTTCACACTCAATAATTCATTGACACAATCAAAGAGCAGCCTGCCTCAGTCTGTAGCCTTTGCCCTCTTCACCAGCCAACAACCTAATATTGACATTTAATTCCTCCTCCAATAGGTGTGGGATCCAGAATAATCTGAATTGCCAAACCGCCCAAATAAGAGAAAATGTGACGGCAGGGAGAGCTAGCAATCAGTATTTCTCTTATAAATTCCACCTCTTGTCTATTATCCATATGACAAGAGCTGCTACTTTCTGATCGAGGGATTTCTGTTGTAAGCCACTTTGATTGACGCAGGCTGTGTCAGAATAATCTGAAGAGGCATCCGCGATCTAGGAATTTGTTGAAGCGTGTTGAATCAGAAGTTGTCGGCTTTCCTTCAGTTGAACAAAACAATATTGTTCCTGCAGGAGTAAAACAGGAAAAGATTTAGAAAGCTCCATACTATTGTTACAGGCTTTACAGCAAATTCCAAGCTACTCTATTTACCATTTGCACTCCTCCAGCTCTCTTGATGAGCTGCAGGTTTCAGTTGAAACAGAAGCCTCCCATGTGAAAAGGGGACTTGACCAGGATCTCCAAGCTCCTACTCGATCCGCGACATCATGATCATACTTCACAGGCTGAGGTGGCTGATCAAAGGTAGATATGTTAGCATAAAAGATTAATGTTTAACCTGTTATGTATACATTAAATACTGACAAAAGTCCTCTTTTGTGTTGGTGTCAATCTACAGCCTTTTAGCAACAAAATAAGACTGTTCAACTCTTAACCCAGTATCCATAAAAGTCTGAGTTCCCTTCCAAAATATACTGATCTATTGCATTAAGTCACCGGTTCTTACTTCTCTGATCTCATTATTAGCATCTTCAGTTAGAATAGATGGAAAAAGGGATCTAATTCTAAGAAAAAGGAAGACGCGGCACCTGATTATACTGAAATAGAAGATACGGAGTATGAACCTAATTTTAGTGAAAAATGAAGGATGTACCATGTGAACTGAACTGCTTACAACTATTAGCAAAGTCATTTTGCCATTATCCTGAAACTAAAGGAATGGTAGAACAAACTATCACTCCATAGCTCTTCTTTTCTTATAAGCAATATAGGGGATGTGCCTCCTCTTTAATTGCAGGAATAAAACATGTGTTATAAAATGTGTAACTTAGTTATATATAGAGAAATTCCCATGCCTAAACTAAGATAAAGTAATTTCCCTTTCATGTTTCCTCTGATATGATTTAGAAACAACTAAAAACATCATATACTGAGAACTAGCAACTTAATATGTAAAGAGATGGTGCTGACAAAAGGATCTGACTGAAAAGAGGTGGTCTTGAGTTCTCTCACATGCCATACCTGACACTTCCTAGTAGCAAAGATCTTTCTGGGGAGAGTGCTTTTCCATCACTGAAAGACTGTAATGACTCCCTGTCATAATCAGTAGAAACAATGCTAGATGTTTCACATGCTGATGCCATATCTTCCAAAGCAGTTGAAGTGTGGTGCACTTGCCATCTTTATTGGCTTAGTATGAGGCGATCTCACACCAGACGCCAACTCTCTCAATTTCTGCTCCAACAGGAGTCCTAAAAAATCACCATCAATGACATCAAGTTTAGTGTTTGATGTATTTGCTTGAAGTTGACATGGCACTCGAATTCCTATAAATTGTTTTTCCAATGAATGATTGGGGAAGTGGGTGCTATGTAATAATGACTTATCAAATAGGTGAGGTAAAAAAATGTAGAATAGAAAACAATCTCAGTGCTGGCTTTCTTTTTGTTTTGTTGAAAAGATGATTGCTCATCAATCACAATATTGTGCGAATCCGCTTCTGGCTTCTGTCGTCAGACTAATACTATCACTTGACGGGCTTGCATTTAGAGCATACACCCTCCTGTCTTGTAATCTTCTTGGCTTTGGTATTTGCTTTTTGATATAGAACTATTCTTACATTTGCATGAGCATTTGGCTGCAAGTCCACCTTTTCTGACACCTTGACTACTGTTTTCCAGCAAAATGCTTGGCTGCCCTCATCTTTTCTGGGATGGCCATTTTATTTGGTGAATATTGCCCCGTTTATCTAGGGGTTGCTGGGTTTGAATTCACTGTATGTTTTGGTGACCGTGAAGTATTCTGTTTTCTGTTGTTTGGCACAGGCACACTGCTGGATGAACTTGTTGTGACCATTTGATTAATATGTTTTTGTCGGTTCAACCCAGTTCTTTCAACCATGCTATTTTTCGGGGTTCTTGCGAAGTTTCAAAGCTTTCTACAACCTTTTCTCATGCCTGCTTTTTCTTAAGCACGTATAGCTTGAGCATTGTCTAATCTATTACCGGTTTGAACTTTGGACCAACTTCAGCACATCCATTTGACTGTAGAGATCCTGGAAGACGGCACTCTCCTAACCTCTCAATCTTCCATCTGAAGGTTTTCTACTTAAGGCCCAAAAGATGCAGGCCATCACGTTTCCTCATTGCTTCATTAAGCTTCTGTGACCTTTGTTGGGTTCCTATGATCCCTCCTGACTGTACACACGTGCAAGCATTTGCACTCCCAACATCATGAAGTCCGTAGAACTGATATTTTCTACTCCAGGCCTGATGATCCTCGATGCTAGTTCCATTATATCAGATGCATTCCTACTTGATATATGGTTAGGGTTTTCATGGAGACAGCAACTTATACTGTGCAACAGATAGTGTCCTTCTTGGCAAGTCTTGGAGGCAGTGCTTCCATTTTTATACCGATCAATAGGACTACCCGCATCTTAAGGGGACTACCAACATAACTTCTGCCAATCAAATCCTCATGGCTGTCGGTTTGCAAAGGTGCTTGCACAGTTAATGGGATGGGATTAAAATTCGATGAGCTTGCCGCAGGCATGGAATCAAACCCATAAGCCTAGCCACAACAGTTGGACTCCCTTCTTGACTGAGCTTCTTCATCAATTACTGAAGATGAGCAGCTATGTTCCTGCTTTCCCTTCAAGAAGCTTGGGGGCATCTTCAAGGATCTGGTGTATACACATAATATATTCAGTGACTCTAAGCATAAAACAACACACCGGACGACACAGGGGGACAGAATTAGGGGCAAAAACACGCACCGAATTTGACCGTGAACTTAGTACTATCACCAATATCCTTCCCATCTGCAGGCATTCTCTGCAAAGAAATTTTGGATATAAATTCAGCCAAGACGCCCAGACCCCTTGTAAAAATGCACCCTGTCACAACAACCACTCGACTCGTATTGCAATTTTCTTACTCAGATTTGGAGAAGTGCTGGTGCTCCCAGCCCAACGAAAAGGCGCTTCTTAGACTTCTACAATCGAAGAGGAAAAAGAAACCATGCCCCTTGGAAGCAGGTTTCTCCACATCCATTCTCCCTCACCACTAAACAAACCTGCAAATACAACACCTCGTGTAAACACAGAGAATCAACAGGTACAAAGAGGTAAACCATTTTAGCCCAAATGCAGGTAAACGTAGCTAAAAAGACAACTCTGTTCCAGAACCAAATCAATTTGAAACCCCCCGCAAAAAAACCAAAATTTCGACCATGAGCTTACTCCCCGCGTCTATCCACCAGCCGACCTTGTACGAATTTAACAGAATGCAGGTAGTCCCCAGCACAAACCACACCAAGAATCCACAGCTCGCCCACACAAAACGGCGCAGAACGCCATAAAGATCCAACCTTTTCGAGACGGCGACGGCGGCAGCGGCGGCAGCGCCGGGTCAGCGGCGAGGATTCACGGAGCCGGCTCCACCCGATGCAAATCGGGCGCAAGAGCAATCGGATCGAGCACTGCATTGGGCGGCCGCGCCGCCTCGCCGTGGAAGCTCCCAAACAACGACCTTTTTCCTCTCTCTCTCTCTGTCCCCCGACAGAGCACCCGGAGAGAAACGGCGCCGTGGAGAGAGGGAGGATCGTGTGGGGGAAGCGCGTCACTGGTTGGGGTTCTCGCGCCGCGGCCCTGGAGGATGCGTGGGAGGTGGAGGGAGGTGGCCGCGGCACCGCAGAATCCATTAATGCCGCCTGGCTGCGCAGGAGGTGGGGTGGGAGAGAGAGAGGGAGGGGCTGCCGGATTGGAGGGGAGGGAGGGAGGGGGAGAAAAGGAGAGGACGCCTTTCTGGCTTTCTCTCTCTATCACTTCTCTCACTGCTCCTGTGATCAGTCCCTACTAGTTCTGCTGCTCTCGTAAGGAGTAGTCTCGTGGTTTGTTTTTAGCTCTTGGTTATTATAAAAAAGGCATCAATTTTTGGTCGTTTTCGTGATGTAAAATGGCAAGGGTGTTGGGGAGCTGGATGGATGATTTTGGCTTTTCAAGCCGTGCCTTTTTGGAGTTTTCAGCGGTTAGCTGTTAGTACTAGTAGTCCGGTTAGGCAAAAGAATGCTTTTCATGTGTTGTCGTTTCAGGAGCCCACTGGATTTAAAGATAGAAAGGAAAAAGGGGAGAGATGAAAAAGAAGCTGCTTCGCGCTACTACATCTTCTTCTCCAGCCTCCATCTATCTAGAATTAATAACTGGTGCACAGGGCAATGGCGTACCGCGTTAGTTAGCTGCCGTCCACGATCTCGGATGAAGCGGTGGCCACTGTCCCATTGCCCGAGCGAGGCCAGCCAAGCATTTTTGGCTCCTGTTAACCATTCATGGCAAAATTGGCAATGACATACCGCGTAGAAATCGTGTCATGGGATGGGTTATATTGTTGCATTTTGCGACATGCATGCTTGGTTGCCTTTTTGGGATTTTTGTTTATACAGTACTGTAAAAAACATGTTTAGTAGATAGAAGAGCATTTCTCGAAGCCAAAATACATAGTCAGACCGTTTTGTTTTTGGGACGTGTCACGCAGGCACGGAAGGCGCCGTGTGGCCCGCCCGTGCATGGTTGGTGGCGGTGCGCCATCACGGCGAACGGAAGCATCACTCACGACGCACTCGCCCGGCCTCCTGCTCCTAATGGCGCCAAAACGCGCTCTCGCCGCTGCGATGATGCCATGCCACTGCATGCATGCCCACTCGGTCTCTGCACGACGGACGGACGGATGGTCGTCAGAGTTGCCATCGATCGTCCTATACATACATACTGTATATATTGCTTTTGTATATATACTTTTATCATGGACATGGAGTAGTGGTACGTGCGTCCACGTCGCGATACCACTCACTAGGATCGGAGCAGCGCACCGGATGGATGGAATTGGATGCCAATAGAGGAATCGTATGCTTGAACCTGACTGAACATCTCACCTACCGACTACCGTAGGCAGGCATTGCATTGCAACCCAGCAGCGCCCCGTCCGTCTCCACCACAAGTGGTGCAGAGGGTTCCACTTTTTCTCTTGTCGACAACCACAAGGCACGCATCTGCATGACGGCATGTGCTACGACAGTTGAGCCATGGTGGCCTGTGCCTGACTGCCAGTACATACAAGCAATACTGCAATACACAGCGTCCTGCATGATCGATCGAGTGAAAGGACGATCGATCAGTGTAGTGGCCATCGCAATTATAATTACACGACAAGGCGAAGCAGCTGCTAATCACTTTGTTGAGAGCGATCAGGGTCAGGTTTCCTCGCGCCCAGGGCACACACGTACGATTTAATTCCTGAATCTGCACGCTGCTCTCTGCCTAATTCTATCTCTATCAGCTATCTAAGGATAGATAGATACAGACACAGACAGTCAGTGACACTGGGATCGATCTCCCGTTCAGTATCCAGTAATACTCCATCACCAGTTTTCTTTGCTCCATCCAAATCCAATTATAAAAAGGAAAGTAGTGGTAGTACATTACTCAATCGACGCGCCACCGATGTCTCAACAACCATCGGTGTCTCAGCAACGCACAGCAGGCACTGATCTGATGAGTGTAATCTTGAGCTGGTCGAATTCATCTGCCGATCATTCAGTGCTGATCGGTGTGCCTTAGGCAGGCATAGGACGAGTGGATGTGGATCGGAGGATCCATCTGGCCATCTGAAACCCAAGCTAACTGATTCGTTCCTTGCTCTTGTCGCCGCTGATCTACTAGATGATAATTGAGCAGGATCGATCAGGAGGAAGGGAGTGTTTGTTGGTACACTGTCGGACAGAGTCATGAAATCTCCTTCAAGGCTCAAGCTCAGTTGGACTTGGATCGATGGGAGTAGTGCGGGAGCTGGTGGGTGGGGTGAGAGAGGGACGGTGACGGCGAGGCTGTGTTTTTTTCACTCTACCCCTAAACCTACTTTTTCCCTCCCTGTCTGTCCATGGAACAAAGGCACAAAAGGCAAGGCAGAATCAGAACCTTTGTTTGCTTTCTATGTACGCCGATCGTGTGATCCTGCAAAGATTACGAAAGCCTTTTCATGCCAAAACTGCATGCAGCAAGCCACGGGGAGGGGCGCAATGCGTGCATGCGCGGCACTCTCCGCAAAGGAAAAAGATGACACTACTGCGCGCAGATATAGAGAGACGCGCAAAGTGCAATGCTGCCTGCAATGTGATGCCGACCGGGAGATCACAGAGCGCGCAATTCCACTCCTATGAATTGGTGTGAAGCAAGCCGAAGCCGATGCTGTGCTGTGAGATCTGTCGAGTGGGCAATGGCACGGCAGTATGTCACTCACTTCCTGCTGACTGCCATTCCTTTCCTCTTCCTCGCATTCAGGTACCACACCACAGGAAATAGCGGTGACGTACCTGGCCAAATTTGCACTCGACACGAGTACGAAACACAGAGACGGGACGGACAACGGTGTCCATCGTGTGGTGGTGTCAGGCAACAAGTTTGGTATGGTACGCATGCACGAGCAGTCGAGCACGCACCCACGCAGGACAGCGCAGCATGGGAAACATCCTCGGATCAGCAGCAGGCTTATGCCGCTGCGGCCGATTTCTGTTTAATGTTAGCGGTGCCCGGATTGGTAGTGCCGGACTTGGGCATTGTGTGTTATATTTACCTGCCTCTTTCAGGGTGGAGGTCGACAACGAACGGACGGACGTTTCCAGCAAGCCCGAGTGAACGAAGGCTTGCCAATCTGCCACCACTAACCTCCTCATGCGCACAAGCTGTCGCTTTATCGCTTCCAGAGTTGATGCTGAATTGGTGCTTGGAATTGCATGCAAGCGCGGGAATGGGGTCCACTGTCCTCCGTTTCCTTGTCACCGACCGAACTGACAGCCAACTCAAGTGGGACCAAATCAAAAGAATTTGATTTGCCATGCTAGTACAAAAAGAAATTCCTGAAGGAAAACTATGATCCCTGTCTTTCTGGTAAAAAAGGCCCAAACAAAAGTAATGTAAGGATCTCTTTGCAGATCATATTGATCTTGACGAATGTGGATTTTTAACAAAGGAAATAAAAATCTGGTAGTATTATATGATCAAATAAAACCAGAAGCCAGATTTGAGGCGTACACAAGGCATAATAATAAACAAGTTACTTGGGATCCAGATAGCATACACGAAGCAGTTCATCTTCATCCTATTCCACGCCTCAACAAACAAAGGGGTACTTTCACACGTCCTTTCATTTGTATCCCCCAGACATATATCTATAGCTGATGGTTCTGTAACATCTCCACGATAACCGTAAAGATTCATCAACAAAAAGTACCACAACTCTTCCGCTCAACAGCCCCTCAGAAATGACGTACGGCCAGACCGCCAGTCCATAGGATTAAAATCCGGCCGCTGATGTTTGCTGAGCCCGAACAGCATAAAGGGAACTGCACAGCCGCCAAGAAGGCAGAAAGTAGTGAGTTTCGGCTGGGGTGCCTCTCAGCCAGCTCATGGCCCCGCTTCAGAAGAACCCTCTTCATATGAATCACAAGGAGACTCCCGTGCAGATGCAGAACTATGGCATGATGAAGTAGTACCGATGTAGCTCCAGAAGGATGCGGGACTTTCATCGCAAGGGAAGTGCCCGCGAGAACCATATCCAAAGTATGCCGACATCCAGCAATGGAGCCTCACCACTTTGCCTAGGGGGTACAGCAGACCCTTGATGAGGATGTTGCAGAAACCAGCCAAGTATACCCTTTGGGAACTGTAGGGTCAGTGCCTCAGGGTAAATCTGCATCACCAAAACACAATGCAGTGGGTTTCATATATTTAGCAGGTTCATTTTTATTGCCATTCGCGTGTGTTCTCTCTAATTCTAGATAAAAACACGATAGGTTGTTCACATCGTATTACCTTCCAGAACACCCAAAAGCATGCCCAGCAACTATAATGTAGGTGCCAAATGCCATCAAAGGGATGTACAAAAGTCTGAGTGCATTGATATCCTGGACTGGAGGTTTGTAGGACAGCCTTCCTCCTACTGGTTCAGTTATTCTTGTCAGTGACCCTTAATGAAACAATAAAAGGCCAAACCCAAGGTATGAGACTTCACAAAATCACAAAATGAAAAATCCTGCTGAAGCAGATAGAAGGTTGAACAGCTCTTACCCTGTGCAAAGAAGGGAGGAACAAGATGACCTTCAGTTTTGTTCCTCTCACATACTGGCTGTTGACTTGAAAGTAGTACTGAGGTTGGATAAATATTGTGTTATCTGGAAAAACAGAATGAGGTTAACCCTTTACAGTTTCAGGTAGTCATACTAATCACTAAACAAAACCTGTATAAAAATTGCTCAAAACTCAGAACTTGAATCTAAAAACCTCCCCATATGCTAGTCCAGTACGGATCAATCCTGGTCCAGCACCATGCAAAAGGCACTTCAAAAGGATTTGCTTGTGGATTTGTAGGCCTGCCACCTAAGCCTCCCCAAATCACTATTCATCACTGCCACAGCAACTGAATAAAATGAGTCAGACAACAAGTAATTGAAGGATACATACTGCAATAAGTGGTTGTCTGGATCTCCAGATAGAATCAGTTCTTAGAAGGCTTTTATTAGGAACATTTAGACAAAAAAACAAGGTTTAAATAGTTATTCTGTCATTCTTGGTTTATACATACATTTCTGTGTTTGTCTTGCAGTGCTCATGTTTTGTGTTAAGATGTGAATGGCACGTCGTTAGTCACCATGCAAACTATCTTCATCATCAAAGCTGAGTTAGTTATGTGAGATATGAAAGATTTCATAAAACATGGAAACTGGTTTTGTTAAATGACTCAATCAAGATTTTACTAAAAACAGTCTTGATTACACTAGAAATTAGCTTAGCTGTAGGAAACATACAAGGTTTTCTAAATAACAAACAAAAATGGGTTTAAGAAATCTAGTTTTAACGCCCGAGATCCAAACAAAGCCCTAAAATATACTCCACCTCATTGCATCTCATCTGAAATCATGTAACCTACTGTCTCCAGGAACACAAACCTATTGTGATAGAAGTGCTGCTGAAATAGCATTATCTGTAGTTCTGCTTGACAATCCGACTTTGTTGGCCAAAAGGATAATCTGGACTTACATCAAACTACAAGAGTCTTTTTTTTGAATTGTAATCCGAATGAGTCTATACAATAACAAATTAAACATTGTTCAATGCAATTGTGAATTATTACTGGCTCATTATAATAATACGGTACTTAGCATTATGGCAGAGCGCAATTAAAAATAGAAGTTAGAGCCTAGCCAGATTTTGAAATCCTGACATTCTGTAGTGACCAGGCAGTATCCCGTGTAGGCCACTTTCACAGCGGCCTTTTGGTGACAGCAAACACTTCAAGATTAAATACAGCCAGAACTAGAATCTGGCATTGTTTCCAGTCCCAGTCGCATCGAGAGAAAAAAAAAACTTCTAATCTCTGCCTCTAAGTGCTCCTTTCCACCATCAAATACTGTTTCGACTGACCCTTTCCTTTGATGCTTTTGGCTGGTGGACTCCCTAATAACCAATACTCATATATGTTTGCTATATTTTCATTGTGCTACCACTAAATTCTCTGATAAATCATATTCCTAAACTGATTTATGAATATTGAGTGATAAAGAGATTGAATCCTGTAAATGAACTTACGGCTAAATGCTTACACCCCAATAAGTATTTTTTTCTTCTTCGAAACAGTCAGGGGATTGAGTATTTAGTAGGCGTAATACGTACGCGGCTGTGGATTAGATCGGATCAGATCCAGAAACAAATAGCCCTAAATTTACTTTAGTTCGTCTGCTTGGTTTCGGACAGCAGGGAGGACGGTGAGGAAGGGCGCGCATACCTGGCGTTGCTTGTCGCCGGCGAGGCACAGACGAAGATCTGGGCGCACGGCGTAGCGCGGCCGCGACGGAGGGATCAGAACGCAGAGCAGGCTTTTGTCTGCTGACGGCCCAACAGGCCCGTGCGTGCCATTTCGCCTGCGACACTGTTTGGAAGGCGTCCGACCAGTCGCCGAGAGCCACCAATCGGCTTATAGCCACAGGCCCATTACTGAGGCCCACGGCCCAACAGCTGGCTCCCTGAGCTCTCTGAGCCCTGTTGACGAATTGAGCCCAGTGAGTTGCCCAGCTCCATTTGATGTTATTTTCAGTTTTTTTCTTCATTTTCACTTGGGCTCAAGTTGAATATCATTTTTTCACTTGTTGTATACAAAGATTATGTATACATTTTTTTTTTGTTCTACGATTTTTGGTAATTTGCACAAGCAAGTTTATAGAGCGTAACTTTATTCTCACCCTCACCCATAGCTTCTCACTTACTAAATTTGTGCCGCTATAAATGACTTCTACTTTACACTACACACACATGGAGGCGTCAAAATTACTGGGAGGATGCCTTCCCGTTTGTGTATGTACTTATGTATTATTACTTGCATCCACAATATTAAGAACAACAAATCAGAACACAGTTAATAAAAACTATCAGGCATCAGCATATAAGGCGAGGAAATCAGGGAGACATGGAACGAAAAGAAGAAAGAAACACAAAAATAACACCAGCCTCTATTAATAAATAAATTTACATAAAAACGACGGACGGACGGTCACGAAAAGGTTAAATGACGACGACGACGCAGCAGAACCCTCGCCGGAGGCCAGCCGGCCGGCGTGCGTACGTCTCCGTCGGGTCAGTACTCAGTAGCGGCGCACGATGCCGGTGCAGCGGTCATGATCCAGCGGAATCCCTTGCGGAGCGACGCCTTGACCCTGGCCTCCACGGCGTACGACTTGTACCCGGCCACCCTCCGCCGGCGCTTCGCCTCGGGGTCGCCCGACCACCACGACAGCGCGCGCCCCTCGCTGCCGCCGCCGCCGCCGTGCGATGATGACGACGACGACGAGGCCGGCTGCACCTGCACGCCGGCGCCCCGGAACTCCTCCTGCAGGCCCCTCATCACATTCACGCCAAGCGTAGCCGTTGGCGTGGTTGGCTCTGGACCGACGTGGGTGGGAGGCCCCGCGGCGCCCAGCACGTATATGTAACGGGGGAGAGGGAGACGTGAAGGTGCCTGCGTTGGTCGTTTGTGCTTGGCATGGCATGTCGCGGGGGGCAGCAGAAATCAAAAAGGAAAATCGAGCAGGTGAGGGGCGGCACGCTGCGGTGAGGCCGAGCGACGCCTCTGTCTGTGGCCATCTAGCGGTCGAATTGTTTTAGTTTTAGCGGGTGGAGGAGCAGTGGACGCCCCGTCCCGTCCGTCCCGCTGCTGCGATTCGTTCACAGCTGGGCTGGCCGTGGCCGGGATGCCTGCAAGTGGAACCAGTCGCCGGCTGGAGAAACCATCCATCTCATGCAGTTGCAGAACACAGATTTGCTTGCCTCTTGTTGTTTTCGCAGCATATACCTAAAACAAACCCTCGATTATAAAGAACATAGAGCAGAAGAAACCTTCTAGTGAAACATCTGTACTTCTGGTGTTTTTCATTGATGAAGAAACAGGTGAGTGACGGACTAGTAAAACATATATATGAGAAAAAGATACATCTAGAAACATCATCCTACTATGAATAAAAAAATACATTGTGCGACCTCTGGTGAATGAGACAGCAAATCAGCATACACTGAAACTTCTTCACTCTAATAACTGAAATCTTTATCCTATTTTTGTTTCTTTCAGTTCTACATTGTCTCCAATTCTGATTTTTTTCCACCATCCATCTCTACTTTCCACAAAAACGAACCTACAACAGACGTCACTTATTGGAGACAGGAAAAAAAGTTAGCATGCAGGCTTATAACTCATACAACCCCCGTTACAAAGAGGGCACTCGGTCTCTATGCAATGGGCCAGACACATGTCCATAGGGTGGTTCAGTTTGGACGGCGAGGCAGTAATCTATACTAAAAACCATTTACAGTCACAAGTCATCTCCACGTTGTACTGAAATGGGGAGACGAAGAACCGGAAATCCGGATGGTCTACTTGTATTGTGCGGAGCCAGCTATCAGCCTCCTGCATCAGTGAGGCGACAGCGGTCCCAGCTCTTGGGTTCCGTCAGTTGTCCAAATGGAGGCACGGAATTTGTAAGGTGCCAGCCCAAAAGATAGGCAATGATAGCTTCCCAGTTGCACTTGTGCAGCGGTTGATTTCCCAAAGCCAGGACATGCTGGCATAGGAGGGTCACAATCTGCAAGACCAAGAACAATTGGAGTAAGAACTCTAAGCAAATAAATGGAGTAATCTAGAGTTGCACATACAGGGGCAAAATGTCACGCAGGTGCCATTGCCATATGTCTGAAGGCAAAGTAAAAATCCCTCACGGCACTACAAGTCACATAGTATTTACCCTTGCAAGGTGTTGCTAGACAATGGAATGTCAAAAAAACAGGCATCAAGATCCTTCAATGTTGGCCCTGTTGGAATTCTATATATAGGGGGTACCTGCAATTGGAAGCATGAGGATGAAACCAGTAACGTATAGAATCATAGCAACACCAGGTTAGCAGCGTTGCTCTTCTACACAGGTTGTATCTTATGCTGAAATTCAGCACAGTAGGCAAGCCATTGTTAGGCATTGCAACTGGTAGGCATCCCTCTGCATGGGGCCAGCACAGTTGGCAAATGTCATAACTCTGACCATTGCAACAGCATCATTCTAGTTTCTTCAAAATAAAAAAACATGGTATACAGAAAAAGAAGCGCAGCATTAAGGCAATTAAACTAGAATATTGGCTGAGTATAAATCCTTGAGATCAACTTAATGCAGACATCTTCTGGAAAGCGTCAAACAGCTCATATACCACAGCTAAATCACAAGAAAAACATTGACCTTCACAAATAATTCAGCGCATTTTAACTGGAAAACAGAAGATAACAAATAAAGCAATCACGCGAATAATATCATACATCATAGTGAGTACAGCAATGAAACCATATTTTGACCTTACCATTGATGAAGAAAAATGAGGTGTTAAGAAGCTGAAAGGTAGAAGAAAAAACAATAGTAACTGGGAAACATATACCATGCAGCAGGCACATCAGCTTCGATGGCAGCAGATCACAGCTTTTAAATGTCTTCAGAGCTGGAAATCTATGTGCAAGTTGACACCTGAAATCAAACATGCTTAAGATTCTATACAGGCCATCTTCATTTGAAAGCATTAGTTCAAATTCAAATAAAGAAAAAGAAACTTTACCTTACATCTGTATCAGAGGCTCTCTACCATAAGGAGGATCCCTCTCCATATATACTCAAACATTGGGAAAACTTGAAGCTGCATGCCTTCACCATCATCGCCGTCGCCACCATTTTTCCAGCCGATGTGCTTAGCTTCCAGTGATGATGAGACTCTTTAGCCAGCCAACATCATTCTCAATGCTGCTCTCACTGCTAGTATCCATAGATTCCCCATCACTTTCATCCCCAGGACGCCTTAAGTAAGCTTAGAAAATTAACTAGAAAAGTTATACACTATCAAAGACATCACCTTGGTGATAAAAGCAAACTTCATACTGGAACATCATGCTGGTTAGCTATCTACTCATAACTTCTCTCTCATTTGTTTATCTACGATAACTTCTTCACATTTGTTTACTTCATTCAATTTATTTCTATATATGTAGCAATGCCTAGTGTGATACAAAAGATATAAACTCCCATCTCAGTGTTCTTGCAAGTTAATAGAGAACAAATCTGCAAAATGTTATTACATAGAATTTCTGATAAAATCATGTTCAGAAAATTCAAAAACGCATAACAGAATTTGCCTCAAACGGCATAGTAACTAAAAAGAAAAGTTGGGAATGCTTAATCTGCCTTAAGCTCTCTAGTTCAACAAAGCATTCAAGCATACTTATATACTTTCATACAGATCAGCATAGATGTACAAAAATTCGAAAAAAGCATGGAGCACCATTCCATCAGTATTCAACTTAGTTTTCTCGGCCGGATATATATGAAATGGTCAAAGGTCAAACTAACTAATAAACAGAGCAAAGACAAACAAGGAACCAATTTTGGTACAGGTTGTTCTCTTAAGGTTAGTCAATGGAAAGTTTCTAGACATGATGACTATTTGTGACACAGAATAGGATGTACCTGTTTCTGAAGCTGGTCTAGATGGATCCACAAATAGTTGGATAGCAGAAAGATATGGGACGTAATACTGAATCACAGAGTCACAACCATTTAACACCAGTGGAACACCAGCCCCATAAGCACTCCATTCCCTGAAAGATTCCAAAGATCTCCCAGGAGGAAATAAGGCCGTGAATCCATAGCATCACCACCTCCGCATCCTTAGGCTTGTCTGCAGTGGAAAAAATTGAGCTAGTCAGCAGCAGAAAAGAAAGACGACCTTTTAAACAATCATCAACCCGAGGTAAACAACTACATCAGACTAAATTCCAAGTCAATATTCATATTTTAGTCTTAGGTGCAGTGTTTCTGTGGACCCATCTGCTTGCCTCGAAAATGCAGTAGAAAATTGGCACAAAGACTACAACAATTGTATCCATCTGATCCCCTTCATATATCGGATCCCCTTCCTATCAACCACAGCAGATATTCCTCTTACAGCAACACCCAACATCAGCCGCTACCTTTGGACAAGTACTGCGCGGTGACGGAAGGCGTCGTGGAGGTGAGAAACCTCTCAAATTCCCAGCCTCCTCCGCCGCCGCGGCTACATTCACCTCACCCGGCGCTGCAGTGGGTGCCGTTGTAGCCGTGGACGCCACGGACGGCTTGGACGAGGTCGTCGACGAGGAGTCGTCGGAATCCACCCGGCTTTCCACATCCAGCGACGCGGCCACGGCCCCCGGCGGCGGCGGGGCTTGTGCCGCGCCGACCGCGGCGACGGGCGACGGGGACAGCGACGGCGACGCGGACCGCAACCGCTGTTGTTGCTCCTGCTGCTGCTGGCGTCGTACGTGGGGAGGGTTGTAGAACCTGTTCTCCGGCACGCCACGGGAGGACGAGGGAGGGAGGCTGCGCCGCCTGACGAGCCTGCCATGCCGGCGGCGGCGGCGAGGAGGGACGGGTAGGTGGGGGCTGGGCTAGGGGTTTTTGCGCGGGACCGAGGATTGGGGGAATTGCTGGTGATTAGGGTTAGGGTTTTGGTTCGCTTTGTTGAGCGCTTTTTAATACGCGCGGGGTTTGATTGATCTGAGGCGGCGAAGGCGATCAAAAAGCGAGCGCAGCGTGCGTGGACGAGGAGAGAGGGAGGGAGGACCAGCCGAGAAGAAACGAACGCAGGCAGGGCAGAGCGAGAGCGTGGTGCTGGGCGCGGGCGTCGCGTCGCGTCGCTCAGGTTGTCCTCCCGTGAAAACTCAGGGTTCCGTCGGCGCAGACTTGTTGCGTGGAAAAACCTCCCCTCCGGCTGGGTTTTCTTGGCGTCGGCACTTGGCACGCACGTTTTTGCGACTTCTGGGTCAGTTTGGTATGTTTTTGCCCGTTTTCTGCTTGTTTAGCCTGCCCAAGAAAGGTTATCCCACCTCTGGCCAACGTGGATGAACAACAGATTTGCCTCTAGAAGGCAATTCTTGCTTGTACAGATAACAGATCCCAAGATAAGCTTGACCAGAATCCACACCGTCCTTTTTCTCTCAGACTCTTGCTAATAATTGAGTGAGACGAGCCTCGCCAAAAAAATCTCTAACTCGACTATAAAGCAGCATACTCCATCCGGCCTTAATTGTTGGTTTTGATGTGCGGACACAAAAAAACGTGCACATAGTATCTAAATAAAATTGTTAAAAGCCAGATTTGTATCTTTCAAATAATACTAATTATACATTATGATTACTTAATATAGATTTAATTTAAGTGTTTTTGCAAAACACAAATGACAATTATTTAGAGACTGAGGGAGTACATTTTTTTAGAAGTCGGCATACAAATGCTAAGAAAAAAGGTCAGTTATCATCAATCTGTCCCATTACTTGAAGTGTCAAATTGGTATCGATGTTCTATTTGAGTTTCTCTTGTTGCAAAGGGATACTATTCCCAAATAACGACATAAATTAGGACCTTGTTTAGTTCCTTTCACCGTCACCAATCACATCGAATCTTTCGACACTTCAGACGGAGCATTAAATATCGCTGAACAAAACCTAATCGCACCTGCTAATAATAAATGACAAGACGAATCTTTGTTCTAATTAGTCCATGATTGGTCATATAAGTGCTTACAATAAACAAATGATTTGTTTCGCTATTTCCAGGCGAGTTATGAAATTAGTTTTAATTAGTGTCTAAAAATCCTTTCCGACGACCTGCTAAACATCCAACGCGACATCCCAAAAATTTTTCACCCCACCAACTAAACACGGCCATAGCAAACAACCAACAATGCCATGTCATTCTCACTTGCTCAAGCCCATTCATTATTCATTAGTTGGTTCTTTTTCACTCAAGCTTAAGTCTTGTCCTTCCATTCATTAGTTGGCGATTTATATTTACAGTTGCTTGTAGCCAACAAAAACCAAAGCTCATATGATCATCAATGACAAAAAGGTTGTCCAATTGGTTAATCACGGTGGCAAAATCGATGCTTCATTTTTTTCTTGGCGCATCGACGCATCGGTTTTGTTGATTGATGTTTTAAGACGGCCGTGCAACGTGATCAAGAGTGCGGATGGATCTTATATACTCCGAAGCATATATCTTGAATGGATCGGATTGAGCTTGACCTAGCATGCCGTTTCTATGTTATTTTCTTCCTGCCCGGAAGTTATGTGACACGCACGGTACCTCCCTTGGAAGTTTTGAGTCTATCATCTAATCTTGTTGAAAAGGAATTCACACGCATACCGTACTTCATTTTGCATTCCCAATGATTGCCGACTCTTGCGTACACGATCGCTTTGATTCGACACATTCATCCTCCTCAAGTGTGTCCACTGTCCATGATTGCTTGTTTTAAATGTCCGGTGGCACGTGTGAGGTGCCATAGTACCCACTAGCATTTTTACAATGCGCTATTTAGGGTGTTTGATCCATTGACATGGTCTAAACTTCTTGGTAAATCGAAATTTCTAGTTCATATTGTGACTTTGAAACACTTTTAGCACTCATTTTAGTACCTTTGTTTAGATCCTAAGTGCTAAAGTTCTCATGACTTGGACCCAAACTAGGTCTTGGTACATGGAGCCGCGTCGATTCTGTCTGCAACATCGACCTTAAAAAATAGGGACCTGATACGCGTATGTGCGTGGTGCGCGGTGCAAAGTTCACCTCCCTAAAAATTCCCCTTCTACAACAACGCAATGCAAAGGCAAAATTACCGGGTGTTGAAGAACTTTTCATTTCGGTCCACGAGTTTTCCCAAAAATAGCTAAGCCGGATATATAAAAAACCATCTCTCTTGACAAAATTAATCTCAGTCCTTCTTCTCCATCGATCGCGAGGCCAAAGCCCTTAGCGCTACCGGCTCCCGTAGCGTCTTGCGTCGCGTCGTGCCCCGCCGTCGTGCTCAGTAGACCCGTCTTGCGGCAGGGCTCGCCTCGTAGCGTCGTTCTTGCGCCCAGCGGGACCTAGGCACTGCTAACGGGTTTTAAACCCGCCCTAACCCGCCCCAACCCATATTTTAAAAACCCTAACTACCACCCGCCCAGCCCCACCCGTCGGTTCAATGCCCCAACGTCCCAGCGAAGTCACGACGGAAGATGATATATGACTTTTCTGCCGATCTATGACCATAGAGCCCCAACCCGTCCCAACCCGTTTGTGTCGTCAACCCAACCCGCCCCAACCCGTTTCGCAGTATCACCCGCTTTTCCACCCGCCCCAATAGTACCCGTATTAAAAACCCGCCCCAAAAATACTCGTTCAACCCCGCCCCATTAGCGAGCCTCATGCGGACCCGCCGAGCTGCGCCGCTGACCGCGTCAGAGCCGTCGCGCCGCCGGCGCCGTGGACTCGCTCGTCACGCCTCTCGCGGACTCCACCACCGCCATCGCCCAGGGACGATGCGTTGCTAGAAGAGAGAAGCCGCAATTTTGCCAACCGCTTCGGCTATGTACGCCAAAAATGCGCGCTCGGCGTGCCTTTTTGTGTTGGAGCGTAATTTTTAGTATGCAAAACCACTGTAGACGAGTTAATTTTAGTATGCAAAACCACTGTGTTTGTGCTACACGACCCGACCGGGGGTATCGGGGCTGTAACACAATCTATGGCCCAGTCCAGGAGACAGATGCTGAGTTTTGCTGGGCAGGCCATGCTGAGCTCACACCATCACAGTGGTAAGTGCAGACTAGGGCCGGGAAATGCTTGGGTAGAAGAAGGGAAGCGTGAACGAGCTGTGCTGTGTGTCTTCCTCTTTCTCGTCAGCCAGTCATGGCTGTCGTGTCCTGCCCGGCTTACCCGTGGCCTCTTTTGCCCACGGAGGCAAACCGAGATGGTGGCATCACGGATGGCGCAGAGTTCGCACACACACATGCCATTGATCCATGAGCCCATGCCATGACTGCCCCTGCCGTTCTCACAGCTCACCGTGTGTGGCCACGCGCGCAGATCTCTCGCCATGCGGCGCCTGCGGTCCACGCGCCTCCTCCTGGCTCTCACCCCCAGTCCAAGTCCCATCTTTTTATTTACCCCAGCTGAGCACCAACCAGCTGGGCAAAAACCCTCACCTCACCTTCACTCTTTCGATAAGCGTGACAGCAACCCAAACTCCCCAAAGCGCTAAGAACGAACGAGAGAGAGAGAGCAGCCGTGTGGGCTGGCCCGGTTGCTTCTGCTTTTGGCTTATGAAACCAGGAAAGCATCACCAGACCACGCGCCACGCCACGCTATCATCGTCGACTCGTCGTCGCGTCTTGGTCATGGGCTGCTTGGAATGTGCAACACTTCAACAGCGCTGTCACCGTCGATGGCTACTACAATTCGACACAATACCAGACGGCACAAGCCCCGCGCCGGCGCGCCCGCGTGACGCTGCTTGGACACAGGAACAAATCGCGGCAAAGACAAGAATCATCTCCTCCATCATCATCATCAGCGAGAGAGAAAACAAAAACGGAACCACCAACAACCAGGGATCGCAAGACTGCTCACGGGCCATGCATCATCTGTCGGGCATCGGCTCGAGCTCGGCCTCGGCCGGTCCATCGATTGACCTTACGACAAAGATGGAGCAGCAGCAGCCATCACAAGATATCTCGCACGGCCAGGGAGGACTTGCAGGAGAGCGTCATGCACCCTCCGGAAGAGGAAATTTCCCCAGGGAACCTTCTTCCAGTGCCTCCCACTTCCAGTCAGGACCGGCTTCTCCAGCTAGCGGCAACGAGAGAGTAGAGTGCGAGGAAGCAGTGAGCAACAGGTGAGTGTGCAAAAGCAAAAGCACCTCAGCTGCCGGCCGAGCTGCGCGCGCGTGCTGGAGTAGCGTTGACCGCCCTCCTCGAGCCCAGCCTCGCCGAGTGTGATGGAACGCAAATCCTCACCCCTTCTTCAGGAAACAGTCACTGCGTGCGTGCCCAGCTGCTGCCGAGTGAGTGCTCACCATTTCATCATACCAGATCGATCGCAAGCAGCAGCAGCAGTGACCGGGTCCATCCATAACTTTTCGGCCTTACCATCACGCGGATCCAAAGGTTGAATTCCTTTCTCAACTTTTCAAAACCAAGCAGTATTTTATTTCTTTCTTTTTGGCAAGAAACAGCTAAATTTTTGTTAAGCAAGAAAACACGCAGGTTTTGTAATCAGCTCCCTACTATGTCAAGGTCGCAAGTGAATCAGCCAGCTGCTAGGTGGGTAGTACAAGCAGCATCCCGACAGCAGAGCAGCATCAGCAAGTCAACCATGACGCAGAAGCAAGTGCAGCCACGCGCTCGTACATGAGATCACACAGCACAGCTGAAACAACCGTGGCGTCATCATCACCGTAGCCCACGACACACCAGCATAGAGAGAGACGACGATTGCAATGCAATGGCTAGCTGGAGAGCACCAGCAGCATTTCCGGCCACGATTCGGAGCCGGAGCAGCGCAGAATCCACTGCAGGATCCGGCGGCCAGTTGCTCTCCACCTCGCTTGCAAGAACAGCCGCAACGATGATCATGTAATCTCTCCTTACATTGCAAGAGAAGCAAAAGCGGTTACAAGACAGCTAGACCAGCACACTACTAGAGGATTAAATCAGAGGTGGGTGGGGTGGGGAGCAAGAAAGAAAGAACAGGGAGGAACAGGAAAGCCGCAGCTAGCCTGTGAACGGACACGGATTATTAACTCCTTTGTTCGAACTGCTGATGAACTACTACTAGTACTCTTAGCCGGGAGGGAAAAACTTGAGGCCAGATGCGAGATCGATCCAGAGGGGGGTAGTAAGGCAGCAGAGACGGATCTCTAAAGAGGCAGCGCCCAGATCATGCCGCACGTCGAGCAAAATCTGCGGCGGCTTTGCAGCACCAGCGACTGGCGGTCACCTCACCGCCTTCGGTTCTGGTGCGGTGCGGTAGTAAAGTCATCAGGCGTAGACGCCGGAGGAGCATGCCATGAGCAGGATCGCCGCGCGCTCCTCCGCCGAGACGCCGCCTCCGGCGCATCTGCCGCCGCTGCTTTCGAGCACCACCTCCTTGCCGAACCCGACGGCGCGGAGCTCCACGGTGCATCTTCGTCCGGCTTCTCCCCCCCTCTCCCTCTCCCGCTTCGACGCCGCGGCGGCGGCTGCGGCCGCGGTGGCCTTCTTCTTCCGCTGCTGCTGCTGCTCGCCATTACCGCCGCCGCCAGCGCCGCCGGCGGCCTTGCTGCCCTCGAGTCCAGGCCCATCGCCTCCGCCCTTCTTCTTCCGGTACCGATCCCGCACGCGTTACACAGCGATCTGCGACCACAGATCGGGAGCGGATTAGCCGAGGACATCACAGATCGGGAACTGAATGGCCCCGAGCCGCCGCGCTAGGGGTTCCGGGATCGAGATCGGGGGATCGGGATCGGGAATACTACTCACCATGGGTCCGCATGGTCGCGCCAGAGCGGTGTCTTGGTGGTGGCACCCCGGTGCAGGCCTTGGTCCTCGCCGGATCGCCGGCGGGCGCTCGTCCGGATCCAGTGTCCTCGCTCTGCTGCAGCGTCGGCGGAAGAGCATTTGCAAACAGACAGACAGCGCGATTAGTAAACGGGAACACGCACCAACCCGGCATCCGGAACACAGATCGAGCGCGGATCGGGTTTCACCTTCTCAACGGAGGAGTCCATTCTCGGCGAAAGGGACCGGCGGATCTACCACTGCGGAATCACTCCTTCCTCCTCCGTCTCCAGCCTCGCGGAGTCTGCCGAGTCGAAGCCCTCCGGGCGCCCGCAGCCACCCCTGCGCGGATCGGGAGGTCGATCCGCGGCGGAGACAGCCCTGCTGCGCGGGATCTGCCGCTGGATGCCGTGCGGCGGCGGCGGCGGAGAGAGCGAGCGGGGAGAAGGGTGCTGTACTAGGGGTTAGAGCGGAGAAGCGTCGAGTGGAGGGAACCGAGGTGATGGTTGTGGGAGAGCGGTGCGGGGTGGTGTGGTCGGGTGAATGGGGAGGAGAAGAAAAAGGCCGCGGATTTGATCAAAATGAGGCGCGGGCGTGGACGGAGGGAAAACGGGAAATCCGTGGAGGAAACCAGGGAAATTTGGGTAGGGTTTGGAAAAAGCTCACCTCCTCCTCCATCGGCCTTGGCCTCACAAAAGTTTTTACTTGTACTAGAGGTAGTAAATTTTTAGAAAAATTAGAAAAAGTAGAGGTATAAATATATTTTAATTATCTATGGATGTGAGTACATATATAATTAAAAAATCGAATTCAAAATTTGCTTTATGATATGACAGATAAAAAATATGAATGGATAACGCTATCATATATTTATTTAAATTCGAGTATCTGTATCCAAATATGCTAAAAACTAAATCTATAAATTTGAACATTAGTACATACATTTTATATGGATACGAAGGCATTCGATTGCTCGTTTCACCTCTAGTGGTAACCTATTATTCAAGGGCATATAATTTTAATGAAATGCATAAATAGTTTATATGGAATCGTTTGCTTCATTCAAAAAACATGAAGGAAAACCCGAATTCTAGTATGACATCAACAATGGTAGTGGGTAAAATATGCTTAAAAAGTCTATTGGGTTATCTCATTTTGTGATTTTGAATAAGTCATTTTTGTGATTTTCACGGGGCAGTAATAATATTTTTCTCAAGATTTATCTAGCGTTGTTGGTTTACTATGTGCTGTACTTAGTGGTAGTTCAGTTTCCAAAAGAAAACAAATTGGGGGTTTGTTTGGTTCCTGTGCAGCGTTCATGCTCCGCCCTAATTTCTGTACTAAAAACATCCTTTTTTCAGATATTTCACACCAAAAATTTTTTGGCCGGACAGGATAGGGGACACGTGAAGATCTTCTTCCACTAGTTCTTTTGTTCCAAGCAGCCACAGGTGTACTACAGGCTATAGCCATAGCCATGCCTGGCCCCGGTTACCAGAAGGCGGCGGAGTTCATGGCACTTCTACTTCGGTGCCTGCTCCCAAGACACAGGAGCCTCCATCAATTCCTCACTGAACTTCGATCTCAAACTGAGGAGCCACACGGGCGCTTTCACGCGCGGCCGCGCCGCATCAGATCCAGGCCAGACCGACACTAGGACCCAAAAAGAAGAGGCTCCCGTTGCTGCGCGGTTCGGCGCATCAGAAACAGCGTCCTCCCAAACCCCTGCCAAGTTGCTTGCTGTTCGGCCCGTTCCAGCCGATCCGAGGGTTGGGTTGGCGGCAGAAGCGCAGCAGGCCCGGCTGTCCGCCGCGGAAACCTCAATTTCCCCGCCCTAGACGAATTGACGAAATTGCCCCTCGCCGAGCGCGCGCGATTTTTGACTGGTCAGCGGTGTGCTGGGCCCGAGCAAAAGCCAACGCCTCGAAACGTCGTCCACATGGGCCTCCGTTGACCTGGACGCGTTCAATTGCAGGCGCGCCATTCGGCCCGGAAAGCGGCGGCATTGGAGGCCCAGTACTACGCCCACTGGTGGATGAGCTCGTATAAACCCCAGCTAGCCCACTGGTCCGCGAAAGAAACCCCTTCCTGTCCTCCGTCGCCACAGCAGAGCAGCGAGCGGCGCGCGCGATGGCGGGCGGCGGCGACTTCCAGGGCGCGAAGAAGGTAAGCGCGAGCACGCGAAAGGGAAGGCCAAGCCTCGGCCGTGTTAAGGGAGGCGGGGACGGAGCGCGAAGCCGAAGAAGAATTTGGGGTTTGCGTGCGGTCACGCCGCCCACGGCGGCGCCGGCGAGTCTTCGTGGCGAGGAAGAAGACCCGGTTACCCCCTGCGAGAAGCGCCTGGCGCTGGGGTATTCTCTTAAATGCGCGTTTGTGCTCGGAAGCGCTGGAGCATGGGTTAAGGCTGATCGAGGGCTGAGGCCCTTGTATGTCTGTTAAAAATTGACGTGCTGGCTTGACTGTGACAGGAAAATGTGTCGGAGGCCAGGAAGATGAAGAGGAAGCAGCATTACAGCCTTGGAGAAGGTACTTCAGTGCTATTTTTTCTGCACCGCATGTTCCACCTTCGGGGCTTGCAGTACCTGTTTTTAGGCATAGTATTATTTCAGGTGTAAAAGCTGCCAGCCTCGATGTGCATTATAGACATGATCAACGCATCCACTCATGGACCGGAACACTGATCAGCCTCCGTGGGCGTAGTTGGCGTCCAGATATAGCTAGTTTCGCACTCAGGTTCTGGCTATGCGTACTCTAGAGCAACTCCAACAAAGCATTCTGGCGTACGCACCTCCCAAGTAACTTGTGGTAGTGAAAAAGGACGTAGAGCACAGCTTCAAGCAGTACCCTATATGACCTCCTGGCAATCTTTGCTCAGCGAAAATTCTCCCCACCGTGCGTATATATCCGCGACTCCTCGCCGCGCTCTATCCCACGCCAGCAGTCCTTTCGTGCGCGCTACGCTGCCTGTGAAAAGTTCGCTCGGGCCGGTAATCGAAAGTTTCTTCCACGCCGCCATGCAAGCGGATGCCCGCCTAGGCCGGCGCCAGCGGGATTCCGCCTCCAGCCGCCGCGTGGGCGTGGACGCAGATGGACGCAGGAAGCCCGCGACGCCCGCAGCTTATCGCTGACGCTTCCGCTGCCTCACGCCGCCACTGCAGTTCGCGTAGCCGCTCTCCCTCCGCTCCCGCCATTCCGCCGCGCGGAAGGTCTCCGCTACTTCGGGCCCATCGGGATCTTTCTGCATCGCCGCCGCTGGAATGAGTAGGACACGCCTCGAGATGATGAGACTATTCAATACCGGATCCTAGCAGGCTGGTGTGGCTGCCAAATTAATTCGCCCTAAAGGTAATGATCGGAAGAAGCACGAACGCGTGTTGGTAGTTGGGAGGGTGCTGTCGGATCTCCGTTCGGATGAACCTCGCCGCTGATGCAAAGTCGATGGCCAACGACAACGGTCGCCGCCGGCCAGCCTCGAGATCGGCCGAAGCCGCACACCCGGAATCTCACACGATGACGGCAAGCATCTACCGCGAGGAGAAGAAGTCCGCCGACGACAGGAGATCAGCGTCGCACGAGGAGAAGTCGCCGCGGCCCAGATCAACTACTCCCGCCAACTAATTATTCCGTGTGGACCCAAATTTAGTTTTTCGAAGTCAGTTATTGGGCACTGTTTTGAGATTGATGTTTTTTTCCATTCCAATACCGTTTTGGGAGCTGCTAAACTCATGACTTTTGGGATAAAATTATTGGACACTGTTGGAGATGCTCTAGGTATTGAATGGTTCTTTTGATGATTACTATTATGTGCTCAACTATCCAAACTTTTTTTTTTTTTTGCCTTTTCGAATTGGACGTTATCCCCACTCAAGATCACCAAACATTAACAAATTCTTCGACCTTGACTGACATTTGGGGACATTAAACTCGCCAGTTTGCTAAAATTCACTGCTCTTTGCTCTGATTGATCCCTGAATACCGGCAGGAACTAACGAACTGTGGAAAAGATGAGATGCCACCATGTGAGCAAAGAGGAGAAACCAAGTAAGGACTAGCATCACCATCTTGTATCCTATGTTTGCATTCATACATTGACATAATTATCACCTTCCAGGGTAGTAGTGAGGCTATCAAGAAAATGGATGGGGAAATATTTGGATATTGCCACATCACATATTACTGCATCGCATTCTTCTTCAAGTGTTGAGCACACAATATTTGTCAGCCTGCTGCGTTTTTTGTTATGTTGCCTGTGTCCTGGCTTTATGATCAGCTGATCACCGTCTTTGGCAGACATGTAAAGTGGTGCTCGCAGTCAGAGAGATGCTATATTTGATGTTCTACATCCACATTTGCTCGCATCTTTCACGCAAAGAAAATATGCGTTTTCTCCTTTGTAAAGAAGCTTATAGAACTCCGGCACGCTTCGTATTTTATTATATATGGATCAGATCATGCTTGGGCATGTGGCTATGTTAGAATGTTACATGATAGTTTAATCTGACCCTGAACATGACTTTCCGCTTTGCGGTTGCAGCTTCTAAAAACAGTTTGCCAGTTTCATCTCTTCTCTTCATGGTCGTGGTTGCCAAACTTCTTCAACATACCATGATAGGAGCTACGGTGTGTATTCAATTATATTATTGCAGTGAATGGCTGCAATCTCGCCATTTTCTTCTTATATGTGTAGAGAACTGCCAAAGTAAATGTTGGCATGCCAGTTGGTGCACAAATATAAGAAACAATAGAAATAAATCAAGGTTTCATCAATATACATTTCTCCTCTCTTTTTGTAAAAAATATATGTTCTTTTTTGTAGTTGTTGATTACATGCATTTCAACGGGGAACAAAACATCGAAAAGGCAGTTGTTACTGGAACTGTACTCCACTGAACTTCAGCTATTCCAGGATCTGACTTTTTGCAAAATTCCTGCTGGTTCGCATAATATACATCCTGGAATACTGGTTATTTATTTTAGAATTTCCCCTTTGCTATTTATTCTTTTTCGAACATCTTATGAACAGTTGTAATAAGCTACAGCTAAGCATGTATTTTGTAGTTTTTCCTGTCTTAGAACTATAGGGAAGTTCATGTGACTTTGGTTATCCATACCAGAGACGTTTTTTGTCTCTAGATACAACAGAAGTTCCATGGATTTTATTTGTGGTAAATCCTAATGTTCAACTCCTTTTCCAGTTTGATAGGATACAATTTCCAAGCTTGGGTTGCAGATATCATCTGTCCCAGTATATGACTATTGTGATTCATAAAATCTTGGAGAAAGGTAATGTTGAGTATTCAATAGTGCACACGGCCATATTGGAGTACTTTTTACAATTGCAGATAAGGTAATTGCATTGTATCCTGTGTTGCAGTGCTTATTTTAACTGCCCCTTCTCTGTGAAACTAAGTATTCAGTTTATCAAATTGTAATTGTAACCTATGCCTGTTTTGCAGACCTCAGCCTCGGATGTTATTTGCCAACCTATCCCCTTCTTACACAAGGAGCATTAATCATAGATGGAGATGAACCATCAAATGCCGCGGAGCTACCAAAGAAAACAAAAGCTAAGAAAAAAAGGTTCTAAAAAGAGCCACTTATCGTTAGGATAATGCAGACAAGGGAAGGATTAAAACTAGGAATTAGTTGCCTCAAGCATGGCAGAAAAGGTATTTCTGTACAGGTTCTTATTATATATTTATCCAGTTCAATCACTTTATCCGCTTACTTTCCACCGCTTTTTTTTCTCAGTTCTGGTTTATTTTATAAATTTTGTGGTGCTCTATATCTTTGCAAATTGATTGTGCAGTTATGCACTACACTGTACCAAGTACTCTTATTGCATATTTATTTTTTTCTGTTGTATGTACTCGTCTTCATCAAGAAGACTAAATGGACATGGCAATGTATTTCAGGACAGGAAGAAGATTATTAAAAGTTTGAAGGGCAACACATGAAGCTTGCTTTTAAGTGATTTTGATGTCTTGTGAGTAATGACTGTATTTATTTACAAGTATTTTGGGCTCTTAAATTGGGAAATATTGTGATATGCTAAGCATTTCTCCCTTTTCTAGACAAGATTCAAGTTCTGCAAATGTGGATTCGATTACCTCAGTCCTCTGCTAACACATCTCTTTTTTTGTCCAGTTCCTTATTTCCATTATTTCCATTAAGATGACACAAAGCTTGTTTCTAAGGTTGGTTAGCACCTACACTTTGCTTTCTGGCAGAATCATGCCTCTTGTTGCAAGCAGTTAGAAAACGGGTGACACTAACAATTTTTATTTGTTGCCCTGGTAGATTGATTATTCAAGAGCTGGCAAAAAATTTAACGTGCAACTCATTTTCTTTTGACAAGGTAATAGTTTCTGTTTTTCCGAATAGTTAATCTTGTATCTATTTTTTTTTTTTGTAAACCTGTACACTTAAGACTATTAGTCTATTACTAATGGATCTACTTGCTGGAACAGAATGGGAGACGACCATTGCTGCAACTACTTCATCCTTTTTGCTCACGCTATCTTTCTCCCAGATGATCTGGCTTGCTCGAACTACAACGGCGTCTCTAGTCCAAACAGAGGCAAGTTACCCTTCATATCTCCAAGTATTCTATTGAGGAAGACATCCTAAATAGTTGATGTTTCTGATTCAGGTTGACACATCAGAAAATGACGTTGATGGTGTGACGACAAGATCCCAATGGCTTAGAAGGCATGCAAATTGTGTCTCTGAGAGCAAGAAGGATCCATTACAAAGGCTTACATGAACTGTTGGTCAAAAAGTGGTCTGGCCGAGGTGATGCCCCTTATTAAAGAACATATCATTCTGTTGGGTGTGTTAATTCTTGCAGCTCCTGGGTAGGATATAGTTTAATCATCAAAACTGTAATTCCAGGCTGCTGATCTCAGTTCATAATGTTTTGTGTGAATGGTTATAGAAAGGAAGCAAAATAAGAGGAGAGTATGTTATGTGCCATAGTAGGTCACTCAAGTGCATTGCTTCTCTGTATCCACCCCCTTTTTGTCGGCGTGAATGACTATTCAGTATCCTTGAAATAGGATAGGTTATTGCCCTCTGTTTCTGAAGGTACCAGTGATTCTGATTATATTTCTGTGCCTTAGCCTGTCTTCTCTTGTGGTTGCACTTATCTCGATGGAATTCTGTTTTCTATGTAGTGGTAGCATACTTACTAAATAATAATGGCACCCAAATATGAAATGCCTTGATGTATTTGGGGATTGTATTCGCTTCCTGTTTGCATTAGTGCTTAAAGAGAAAGAATACTACATCATTAAGCATGCCCTTATAAAAGTTAGTCCCACCAATACACGTGGGTTCTAAATAAGATCCACTAACTTATTAGTAGGCCACACGCCAAGCACCTAGAGGAGACGTAAACATTTTGTCCTTATAAGCATCTCATGAAGTTAGATGACTTGATTCCTCGTCCTCCTAATTTTATTTTTAAAAATTGTTTGCAGGCTCTCATCCAATCATGCCTTTCGAAAATGTTGGAGAATTACTTTAACAAATTTTGGCAAAGATATTATATATGAGGTGATTACAATCCATGGCTCCATGGAAAATGAGAACACTTTTTACTGTTTATATGATTTTGATGTGTAACTCGTTTTGCCATCATGATCTTGATATTCATTTTTGTCCCTAGTAACGGCATAAACCTCCTTTTTTCTCTCTGCAGTTTTTTACCAAAGCCATTCCTTACCACAACATTGATTTGTACAATAACCTTTTTTTTTTTTTTACCAAATGATGACCATTGTCCATGCTCTCTTACTTTAATGTAGAAAGTCCAAAATTCCTTTATAGCATTGATTTGAAATATAACCATTTTTTCTAATAATAATAATGATCGCCCATTCCATATTAATCTTATCTTGAAGTATAAAAAATTGGACCGATAAATGATGACTTTTAGAATTTTTTATGTGTTCCTCCGGTTATTGATTCTAATGTGGGAAATTCCGTATCAGTTAATGGAATCTACTTTTCTTTTAGGTATGTTCCTAGTGCGATCTTGAAGTGTTGAGTCGTAGAGGAGAATACCCTGTGTACATAATGCTAAATACAAACACCTACCTGTAGTTTTCCCCGTTATTAGTGCTATATAAATTTCATGACTATCGACTTGAATTGCGTGGGTGCTATTTTTGAAACCTGAAGATTGCTACTGGTGGTCAAGACAATGTTTTGAGGGTCTCACTGATAGGATCCACATGTTGCATGATGCAATAGTGTCTCGCATGCAGCCCAACCAAAGACTGAAGATATTGAGCATGCGGTTTGAGAACTTCTTTTTCCAGCCGTGGTAATCAGAAGAATGATAATTGAGCTGTCCAGGAGTTTTGCATTCACTCTCGGAGAAAGGTTCTTGAAGGGAGATGTGCAAGATATGGGCTGAAGGACACAGGTACTATGTCTTCCTTGACAGTGTGATGCCATATTGCCATGTACTCGTGCTTCAAAAAACTCACATGCAATGCAGATGTAGCTTGTTAGTGTTATTATGTCCTGATGTTTAACCCTTTTTTCCATTATTGGCTCTGAACTTGTAACAATTCAACATATTCCCGCATAGTTACATGGTGTTACTGATCTACCTAACAAATTATGTTTTGACATCTGGTTGCAGTTCGAAGGTGGTTGCAGGTTTCCTGAATCGCCAAATAAGGAGGTCACGGATCTTGTAAAACCTGAGCTGCAGCCACTGGCTGGAGCTGGGCACTCAAAGTGCCAGAACCTAAGGTTGTTCAGAAATGACTAATGTGCGACCAATTCTGAGGTCAGGAATGGCTCAAGGGCCATCCGTTCTTGTGTAAGTGGATATGATAGGTTTTTGCTGCTGGAGTACGGCTCTGTCCATAATTGTTAAGTCACTCGTTCGGAGTGTACGTCAGTCCGCTTAAACTTTATAATAGGATAGTAAACCAGATCCAGTATTTTTTTTTCGTTTTAAACTCTGAATGCTCCTTTTATCTGTATTTTTCCTTTGGAAGATTGATGTTGTCCTCCTTTGAAGGCAAAATATGATTTTATTATAGTTGTTTTTTTAAATCTGAAGGCAATTCCCTTCTCTCTGTCGGCCTGCTTTGCTTCGTTAGTTGAAAGCCAAATGAATAATTTTAAGGTTAAAAAACTGAAGATGACAACTTAAGCTATGTTTTGAGATCATTTATGTCCAAGTTCATGTTGTTGCTGTTGCATTTATATATTTATTATTAGTAGTACTGTTCAATTACTTTTTTCACCTCGGTCATCAGCTTTATAGAAAAAACATCCAACTGTATACCTACAACCATATCTGGCCTACGTGATTTATTTCTCTTCTTCTTCTCCGTCCATATCTTTTCGGACGAGGGCAACAGCCGCCACCCTAGGCACACCCTAGGCACAGGGTGCCCAGCTCCGTCCGCTGCTTTTTACCGGGACCAAGCGAGTTCCATGGCTTCCATGTTGATGGCCGGAGGCCCGGAATCATCACAAGGCAACGCTCCCAGCAAGCCGCACACGCTGTTCTTTGATTAACACCTGGCTGCTACATCCACCGCTGTCCAAAATCTACTTGCAGGTATAAAAGCAAAACACTAGTCGTCTGGTGCTTCGCATATAATTTGCATCTTAAGCAAATTTACTAGATGACCGTATGCATGATCTCATGTATATAACACTGTACTCTCTGCTTTCAGAATTTTGTTTTCTTTCTTCAGTAGTCAACAGATCTACCCAACACAGATCCGCGATGCGCTAGTTGTGCTTCGCGTGCTACAGCAACAACGCTGCACAGTGGCGACCACGGACGCCAACAATGTGCCCATATGCTATGCAACGATGCCACCTGCAGTGAGGTGATGAAGTACATATGAAAGACTAACTTGGTCACTTTAAATATAAATTATCGATGTAGATCTCACATATTGTCAATATTAATATATTATATATTATGGTTAAAGTATGATCATGATTACTTCTAGATTTTATATGAGGACATATAAGTATCTTTCAAGTATATTCTCATTTTACATAAATATATTCCATATCTTATCGACGATCATGGTCTATATTCTCATTTTGTTATGACATGATTTCATGAATATGCTTGGTTTCTCCCGATCTGCAACTTGAGGCATATTTTTCTTTCTAGTATATAAATCACAAAGTATTGGAAAAACTAGGAAGTTCTTAGAAGAATTGAAGCAGTAACTCTTCTGAATGAAACAAATATGAACTCTGATTTTTATCTTTGTCCCGAAACAATTAACTCCTCTAAACGAAACAGATGTAAACTCCAATTTTTACTTTGAAAAACTGCTGGAGCATTCACCTATCAAAACCATTTCATCCATCCTTTTCATTTTTAATTGGTGGTTTTCGCTTTGTGGAACAACAAGGCCCACATGTCGACGATCATTGTGGCATCGCTTGTGTGGAACAACAAGGGTCCTCCGTATTGGTAAAGTAAGTCATTTTGGATAAAGCTTGGGTCAAATATTGAATATAAAGGATAATTGCTAGATTGTCCTTGTTTTAAAGTCTAATGGCTTATTTGCCCTATTTTTCAAAAAATTTTAAAATTTGCTGTTTGCCATTGCTTTTAGTCTTCCAATTGTATGGTTGTCCTTTGCTCTTCCCCCTGCTTTGAGATCATATTGAACGCTTTGAGCGGCAACCATGCAATTGGAAGACTAAAAACAGAGGAATACCTACAAAGTTTAAAAACGAGGGCAAACAAACAATTAGACCTCCTCAAAACAAGGGCACTTCTGCAAATGGCTCGAATATAAATCATCAATAAGTTGTTGAGTTTGTAAATGTGAAAATTATATGAATATATTTGTCTTAAAAATACTTTCATAAAAATTATACATATATCACATTTTCATAAATATTTTTATAATAACAGAGTTCAAAGTTGTGTTTTTAGAGACAATGTAGGTTTTGTATGCCTTTATTGTCAAGTCACGTGCCTCATCGCCCTCGAGGAGCTATTTGCTGACTCCTAGCTGGCCGCTGTCCGGGAGCCGCATCACTTTTCTCGGGCGTTCGGTTTGGACTCCTGCCTTGGGGCCATGATCATTTGTCTCGCTAGGCACTATCTACAAGAACTCAAATTGTGGACACTAATGCACAAGAACATACTAACTGCAAACACCCTAGCTAAACTTACGAACGGCCCAATGATCCAACTGTAAACTTTGCGGCATAGAACCAGAAACTGTAACATACCTATGCAAAGATTGCATTTTCACTCAACAAGTATGGTCCTACATAAAGAGATGGCACAATCTGAAGGGATGAATACAGTAAGTCACCAGGATCAATATATGGGTATTGGCAACATTGAGTTGATGGTATAATGATTACCTGTACCCTTCGGCGCCCGCAAATGCCACTGATTGATGGAAGCTTTAATTTATGGTGGCATGTATGAAAAGAGAGGAACCGAGAACTTTTTAACAAAAAAAAAACGATGAACGCAGAACTAGGGCTTTTTCTTTTTGCAAGGATGACATCGCCAAGAACATCACTTTGCAACAAACACAGGTGTCCAAGTATAGACTTTCTTATGTTCTTTGGTTTTGGTTTTACCCTTTTATTGCTTTTGTCAGCGCCAGCCTGCATGCTAAGATGGTGTTTTTAGAGTGGTTTATTTAATGGTGGAAGTGAAGTTTCTGAGGGAGTAGAGTTGAGCTGTGACTATGTAAAGTTCTTTTTTCTCGTCTAATAAAAAACCGCAAAACTGCTGCTGCAAAAAAAAAGAATTAACTAGAAAGCTTGTAGCACCGCGAGTAAAAGCCTTGTGTCTTCTGTGTAACAACCTGGTGTTCTCCTAGTCGGCCAAGCATTGGGCGACAATAGCGCCAAGGTTCAGTATCGAGCCGTCGTCACACACGCTATGGTTGAGTGTTGTTGGTTGCAGTCTCGATTATTTCTGCGACTGTTATCTACTGTGACAATATTAACGCTCTCTATATATCTCATAACCCCATTCATAATCGCGCACTGGTACATCAATTTTTTCCCCACAATAAAGCCATGTGTAGTTTCCAAAATTTTTCACCATCACCTATCATATCGAATTTTTCCACACACGCATGAACACATTAAATATAGTTAAACAAAAACTAATTTCATAATTTAGTTGTCAATGATGAGCCTAATTACTCTATGATTAGCCAGAAGTGCTACAATAGTCCACATGATTATCCTTAAGTGTGCTACGCAACTAAATGATTCATCTCGTCGCTTTCCAAAGGAAGTTGAAATTAGTTTTTTTTAGTATCTAAAAATCCTTTTCCAACATCCAGTTAAACATCCGATGTGCCACCCCAAGATTTTTCACCTCACCAACTAAACAGCCCCATGACTTTTTTTTCTTTGACAACAAACTCCATATATTTTATATTGTCACAACAGTCCTGTTTACAATAAAGTCCCTAAGAAGACCATGTTACATCGCGGTCCTAGAACTGTAGACTATAGCAGCACCGACTCGTGATCTAAGAAGCCGCCGGTGGGGTCGTAGGCGCCGAGACGCATGCACCGGCGAGCCGAGCGACCGCGATAAGCTGGAAGGTGGTCCGTTGAGTTGACGGGCACGAGCACAATCGACGCCGATTGATATGGTTGAACTATACCCGAGGTTGAAGATGCGACTCATACCACAGGATTCCAGGGAGGCGGCGCTTTCGTACGAGCACCAGGAGTGGTGCCACGCCGCGCAGGTTTGGGGACCGGAAACCGTCGTGGAAGGAGACTAAAAATAATAAACTAAAAAAAAAAGAAAAGTCGGTGAGGCATCATGGAAAAAGCTCGACGGGGCATGGGACATGTGCAGAGGTCGAGACAGACACGCAGTAGGACAAGTACGTGTGCTTTATCATCTTTTCTTTTTTCTTTTTCTCTTTCCTTAATTTGTTATTATCACTCTATTTTTTTATGCCTAATTTTTAGGTGACATAAAAGATGTAGAGTTATGACTCTTTTATACATATCTTTTGACGCTGATGTTTTCATGTTTTTGCAGGCTCAATTGGTAACACAAATATATAAAGCTCTTGGTTTTTTGTCGTTTCATGCCTGATCGAACATGATCGAACATGAAGATATGTAGCTCTGCTATTTCTTGATGCGATGAACTCATATGATGAATGTATGCTAAGTGGATGAATGCAAAAATGGTGCTTATGATAGATGCATTTGCATAAGAAAAACTAACGATTTTTTGAGTTATTTATATAGATGTTGCTCAGCATTATTGATGTTCATGCCACAGCAGTAATGCAGCAACGCTAACATTGTTCATGATGGTAATAGTTCATGAGGTTATTGGAGTTATTTTATGAATAACAAACTATGATCGAGTGCGTTTGTGATAGATCATATTTCTCGGTCCCATGAAGCAAATCGTGACGCCATGAAGCTACATTGCGACGAGGTCTCGTTTCGACAGAAAAAGTTTGTTCATGTCAACAAGAGAATGGTGTAATGCTTTCTTTGCTTTGTTCTGTATCCTTAGGAGAATTTCTGATCTAAATCTGGTTTGATACTTCCTTTTGGAGCTGAAAAACCGAAAAGAATGAAACAAAAACAAAGAAATCCCTTGCTGCTCATGCTAATACTGTGACGAGTTCACCATGCACGCCTTCGGTGCACTCTGTCGCCGCCGTCCTGATCTGGCACACAGGCGACTCTCGCCACCATCTCTGCACCACCTCCGATTCATGGCCTGCTGATGCTGATCCACCGCCGCGCGGCCAATCCACTCGTCGCACCGCCGGAGCCCGCGCCGCCGAGCCCGAACGGCGGCGGGCGGACGCGGGTAGTCCGGGGAATCGGCGACTGTCGGAGGGGGTCGAAGACCGGGAACGACTGGCGGCGACCACGCGCGAGCCGCGGCGTCGTTACCCGCAGGCAGCCGTCGATGACCCGGCACTGTCACGCAGCCGGCGCTGCGCCTCCCGCGCCGCCTTGCTGCTCCTGACACCGGCGCCGCCGACGACTGATGGTTGGTCGCGGCGCGCGGAGGGTCGGCGGCTTGGACCACCGGGCGGCGTGGCGGTCGTGGCACGCGGCGCAGAAACTGCCCCTCGCCGCCCGCGTCGAAGCGCGGGTTTTCTCGCCGCCGCCCGCGTCCGTCAGGCACGCGTGCCCTGCATGCGTTGCACGCAGAGATGAGTTAGTTATTAGAGGCCACTCCACATGAGTGCTGTAAATACCGCTAGGAGTCATGGTGGTGGCAGTAACAGCGGCGCGTGACGAGTTTGATTGGAAGCGCTGGCACGCGAACGGCAGCCGGCGGCGACGCCGTCGCACCGGACTGGACCACGACGGCCGGTCAGCGTAAGGAGTAGGCTACCCTGGCGGCAGGGACGCTGTGGAGTGGAGGACTCCATTAACAGTCGTGAGCCGTATCCGTGACTATACTATGGCGATCTCATCCATCTGCATCAACATATGCATGCGATGCAATGCCACAGGACGGGTTGGAGACGCAGTCACGCAGACGTGGCCGGTGTTTCATCTATCCCTCTATAGATGCAAAAATAATCTTAAATTTGACCATACACATATAAAAAGCCACTAATATACTGTGTATGAAATAAAATATCCTCAAGATTTTGATATGGTTTGAGACAAACAAATGCTGACACACAAATTTGACTTGGTTGGAAGAACACAAATAAATTGGAGTAGATCATAGAAATGGAGATTCCAATCCAAAGTAAAGGATGCGATTCCAATCCAAAGTAGACGAGGCGAAAGCGCGCGTCACGAGGATTGAGGACGAGAGGGACGACGATACAGAAAGAATTCATTAGAAACTCATTGGGGAATGGAACGCGGGTGGTGTGGTACGGTATACCTCGAGACGATCTTGAACGCCACCTCCGCCTTAGGCGCGTCTGTTCTTGTCCGCAGCTGCTGCAGCGCTGGAAAAAAAATGCGATAAGTTGTTGGGTTACAGTAATTAGCCAGCGCCATCCATTAGCGATTGCCTCCGGCGCGGCGGCGAGGTCGTGGATGGTGCTCACCGAGCTGCCGGTACCGCCTCCTTACGGCGTCCTTCCGACGGCGGCTCGCCGATCTGCGCGTTCCCACGAACCAAAACCGAAACGACGACTCAGAATGGGCGGATCCAATGACTGAATCAGAGCCAGAGGGAGGGAGGGACGAAATTAAGGAAGCGCGCTGCTCACCGCGAGGACGAGGTACCAGTCGACGAATTTCGCCGACGACCGGCGGCGGCGGCGGTGCGTGCAGTAGGCGAACGCCGCCGACGCCGCGCACACCTTCCAGCGCCGCCTGCGCCCTGGCGGCACCGGCATCCACGCCCGGCGTCACGTCCCACGCCAACGCCCCACCATTGTTGCTAGATCGATCGATCGGTCGGTCGGTCGCTCGCCCAGACCAACCAACTGGTAGCTACTAGACTGCGGTGATCCTCGATCGGCGGGGGATGGCGGCCATGCACGACCGACCGCGTTGTGCAACCGAGATGGATCACTCCACAACCCACTCCCCACCCCAGTAGACCCCCAGTGGTGGTGGTGGCACGGGCCGCACGGCGCGCCAGTAATCGTGGGCCGATCGAGCGCGCATGCACGAGCGCACGTCACGTACGCGCACCGTGCGTGGTCGTGGCTATGACCTTGCAACTGCAACAGCAAGCGATGGAGAAAGGAGGATCGGATCGGATCGGAGGCGCCTGGGGTTGTACTGGGCGCGGCGGTTAGTCGCCGTGCGTGCGTGCGTGCGAATGCAATGCAATTGCCGAGGGAGAAGAAGATGACAAGTCTCGCGGTTGGGTTGGGGGAATCGATACGTCTGCGGGAGGGGGATTGCGGGGCGGCTGTTCCTCAAAACCAAAACCCCACCCAACCCTGGGCGAGGGAGAAAAAGGAGCGCCCAAGAACACAAATACTAACAGAGGATGCACGCAGTTTGTTTCCGTCTCGAGCTGGCCACCACCGTGTTGCGCCTGTACTGTACGTGCACGTTTGACATTTCCTCCGTCTCTTAGTTGGGATCAACTCATCCCTAGAGCTTTACGTTCTCATCTACAGAGACGCAATTCTAGCTATAGCCAAAGTCAAACTATTCTAAACTCCAGATAGCTATACTATAAAGATATAGTTTATGACGAAATTTGTTTTTACTATAATAAATAATATTATTTAGATAGAGATTTGCTTTTTTTTTTCACATTTTCATCCCACTTTTTTAGAGTTGAAAACACCTAGGTTTTATAAAAAAATATTACAACTCTTGAGATGCTCTTAGCATACTCTGATGAATTGAAGCCATGTTTTCTGGTAGTGAAGACGAGGAAATGAAAGTGTGTATATTTTGTTTGATTTGTGCCTCATAAACCTGCTTGAATCCATAGCCTCGCTTACCAATATGGCTCCCTCTGTTCCAAATCAAGATGGACGCCCACGATTGGTGAATTGTCGCAGTAATACTTTTTGGGATTGGGGCCGAGTAGGGTCCTTCTTCGTAGATGGGTGCTATAGGCATGCAGTTTTCCACCTCCAAATTCGCCCCTCGAGACTGAGAACCTTGTCGGCAGATTCTTGACGTCGACCCGTCCCTCGAGCTTGCAGCAGACCGACGCTGGCTCCACCTCGAGCTCGCCCGAGTCAATCTTGACGCCGCGCCCACCCGCGGGATCTCGAGTCCATCTACGCCTTTGTGTCTCATGGTCATCCCCACAGGAGATTGTCGGCGATTCCGCGGCTGAAAGCATCTTGCTAGTGTCCCTCACGTTGAAGCTAGAGAGAGCTCCCGTTCTTCTCGATTTCATGAATTAACAATTGATTGTTAATTTGTGTGCACCACACGCATTATTTGCCTATTTAGTTGTACTTCCTCATTAATAGTGGCAAATCCAAGGCGGCGAGGCGGTGGCTAACCCCTACCGCCATCAAGCCATGGAGCTCCTATGAATCTTTACGCAAAAACCATGTAGGCTGCCCCCGCAGACTAGGTGCCGGGGCGCGACGACCGACGATTAGAGGATTCGCCACTACCATCGATGATGTAGGTGGATCGACCGGAATCGATGCGACGATGCCTGCTTTCAAAATCAAACCTCCACCCTCATTACAAGGGAGAAAAGGAGTGTGGTGCCGCAGGTCAGCCAAGCATAGAACAGAAGATGTAGACTTGTTCTGTTTCTTCTTCCATTTTCCTCCGACTCCTCGAGCTGGCCACCGTGTTGTGCCTTCGTACCGTGGGCGTGCAATGCGTTTGACATTTCCTCCCTCTGTTTTGCGATGAACTCCTCCTCAGAGCTTTGTTGTACTGTCATTAATCATCTGCCACCTCTTCCAAAGATACGCAATTTAGCTGTACAAAGTCAAAACTATTGTAAATTTCTAAATAAGCTTTGTAGATGATAATGTGAACGACACATGGGTGGTATCCTTGACAAGGTTATTAGGAGTTACTCATGCATTTAACTCTTTTGTACTAAGAAATACGTCCCAGTCGCATATGAGCGAGATATAACTGGTAATGAAATGATAACCCGAATGGGACATATTTTGTGATGATCATGCGACCTATATGACCTACGTAATGTTAACAAAAATAACAATGTCTTGTGTCGTGATAAAAACCGGATGTATGTAATTAAAATACTCTCATATATACCCTGCAATCGATTCTGACTGGAAGAAGTCTGCGACTGCGGGAGGGCCGCGACTGTGACAACATTTTCCTCGTGTTCCCCCTGCGATTCTACAGCTGTTAGCTGCCGAGTCAGCCGCGCTACCGCACTGCGGCCTTTGGCACTGCTTAGAGGCCATTAAAGGCGCGCCGCCCTCGTTGTGGAAGCGTGTGAAAACCGATGTGGGCGGTTGTGGGAACTCTCACTTTGGTGCTTCAAATTGCCTTGATTCGAGTTTCTCGATTAGCTCTTGTGACCCACGTTTATCTATTTGGTTTTCTATATATACTCTTCATGCCTCTTGAGTCTCCTGTAGTCCGCCAATGAGTGACTCAAAATGGTTCAAAATTGCATGATTCATACTGGATTACTGTAAGAGATCGCGTCGGTTAAGCATCGGTCTCCGCTTCAGGTGTATGAGTCGTGTATGGATCACAGGACTTCTGGCCTCTATACTTCGCAGCCGCGTGTACAATAGTCTGCGTGCGACGGAGGAGGAGCATGTAGAGAGGTGAAAGAGAAATTTTCTAACTTTATATGAGTAGTAGATTTATTAATATTATGTTATGAGCTTATATTTTATTATTTGCTTAAATGAATAAGATGAGCGGCCCACGACACTAATATATGTATACTCCTAAGCGCTGCACCCACTGCCAGCCACACACAAATAAAAACAAAGACAGTGACAAATCATCCGCGGGACTCCACAGAGAAGGGAGGCAATACTTTTGAGTCAGCACTAAGCAGCACACACGGGACACGACCAAAAGATACGCGGAAAGCTAAAAAGACTCTCTGAGCTGGAAAGAAACGTCTAAATAAAGCAACAGCAATGATTTCTCATCACAATTTATATCGAGCCGAATGAGCTTTGTATTCACCTGGTAGGACGCCCAAATGCGACGCTCCCATCCACGCGGTGTCTCAAATTTCTAGGTCGCTCGCGATCTTTTCCCTGACATCTTTTTCCTGATTTTTCCGTCGTGATGGTTTAAATTGATGCAGTGTCGACGTCCCACGCCGACGAACGGCGCACCACCTGACTACGCATCTCCAGATGGCCAGTCGCTGGAGTCTCATGAGTAGTGTCAGATCACGCTGTGCTCATACGGGTGAGGCCGCTACAAGGCTATGTGGCGTCAGCGCTATTGCATCGATGTCATTTACTCATTTATATCGAGTGTTGAACTTGTAGGGGAAGGAAAAAGTGATCGGCAATCTCGCTTTATTACGCGTGATGTATATCACACTGTTTTTATATCTATTAGTTGGATTATATGTCACCCATATACCCACCCATGTGACGGGCACATCGTGTTATTTTTAGTGTGATGATGCACGCGAAATGATGGGCAGGGAGCAGACGACGAGCAGATATGCATATGTACGCCCAACTGCGATGACGAATGGGGACGTGGACTATGGTTTTGTCCTGTTACCTGAACTTGCTTGCGGCGAGCAGCTGGTTCCGTCGGCGGCGATGACACATTCAGTCATTCACATTCAGTGTGTCGTCAGTATAATATACCCTGCAGGTTTGGTGGAGGCAGGCAGGCACGTATCATCGAGATCTCATCGCATGCTCTGCTCTCGTTCACATTCAACTACACCTTACACCTTACGCCTATCGATTGATCTGCGCGGTTCTCTTGGAATTCTCCATGCCAAGAAATAAGCAAAGCCAGGTGTGGTAAGAGTAAGAATCTACGATGAGCTAGCAGCAATACGCTGAAAAAACAGCGCCGGCGTTGAACTTGTAGTAGCTCAGCAGGCCGTGAGACCCTGACAGTAATGTCTCAGCAGCCGTGCCAGCTACCTGACAAGCAAAAAAACACAGTCAAAGAGAGTGCGCGGTGAGCTGAGGCTACCAACTACCCTGCAGGTTAAGATCAACGTGACTAGCCACAGGGTGTGCCTCAACTACGAAAGGCACTATTTTTGTTAATACCACTCCAAAAATAAAAGTGATCTTTTAAGAACCTACGCGAGAGCTTTTATTTCCTTCGAAGAAGAACTTTTCAAAAGGGAAAAAGTAAATTACATCTTATAAATCTTTGCAAAATCATCCGCTTATCTCACAACTTTTGCGAAAAGTTTGTTTTCTTCCCTAAACACCAAAATATGCAAAACACCTCCCTTAACTTTTTAAACCATTCATTTTGTCTCCATGAATGGTTATAATGGATTTTTCAATTCAAGCCACAACACTACCTTCAATCAAAATCGGCACAATAAAGGTCGCTGAGGGTAAGATAAAGCGGTTTAAAAAGTTACGAGAGGGGTTTTTGACTATGAAAAAGCGCTTGTAACGGCGTGGTGCTACAGAGGGGTTTTGATCTGGATTTGGGGGTTCATAGAGGAAAAATCGAAATTTCGGTAAAAGTTGAGGGATGAAAGGTGACTTATTAGTTTCAAAAACTCCTTGGCCTTTGCTTATCAAGAAGAAGAACAAATCATTTGGATGCGGCCCACTGCAAATAGGCCCACATGTTCTTTTCCAGACGCAGCGTACGCAGTCCAGCACAAGCTGTCTGTCGGCCCACAAGCGTACGCAGTCCCTCACACCAAAAACCCACAGGATACGGCCCAAAGGCACCCACAGGCGGCCATCGGGTCCCACATGACGCGAACCCACAAGTCGGTCTCGACTCTCGGCGTGTGGCTAGAGAAATCGTGTGTTGTAGGCAGCCAGCAATCATTCCTCGCCGGGCGGCCTGTTGCTCCCTGCTTCATGCTGCCGCGGGCAAGCAGCGAGCGACCAATAGACGCCCCCCATGTGATCCACCCCTGTCATCCCGGGCCCACGCGTCCCCACATGGGCCACGCACCACGGTCGATAGTCGATAAACTTCTGGATCAACATTCATCATCCATCAATTTGCGGATTTGTTGGAGGTCGTTCTCACAAAACGGGCACGCATTGGCACTGCCACTTCAGATCTGTCCCTACGTGGACGGCTGCCGACGACGGCAATACAGGTTTATCGTTTGGTCTCTTGTCGCTTCATCATTCGGTTTTTCGTTTCTCCCCACAACCACCCAACTCCTTTTTTTATTTATTTATCCAGTAGAGGCGCTCCTCGTGTTTCCATAAAAAACATAAATCTCATGATGTTAACCTGTTCATGTTTTTAGAAAATCATGATAGTTAAAGATAGAAATATTGGCTTACAACAAAAAGTATAATACTAGAAAAATTATAACTCTTATACATCAAATTACCTCATTATACTCCGGTCATTTCTTGTGACATACAAGTCGCCTGCCTCAAGTATTACACTATAACTTTCGCCACTAACAATTTCTTTTTAAAAATGTATAGAGGGCGTCCATCAGGGTCTTTTTGCCTTGAATCATAATCAACTCCCATATTAGTTTACTCATCAAGACACGTAGAATTATGGTATCCAATTCGTTATTATTACTATTATATCGAGTAATTCACTTTCGTGCAACTATACTTGTTTTCTTAAATAATAATTTATAACTCTTATAGAAGCGAAAACTCACTTTAGTCCATTTCTCCTAACATATAAGTCGTCGCCTCAATATTATACACTATATAACTTTGCCACTAACGATTTCTTTTTGAAATGTGAAGCGTCCGTCCAGGTCTTTTTGCCTTGAATCATAATCGACTCCAACTATATTCGTTTTTCTCATCAAGTCTGCGTAGAATTATTGTTTCCAATTAGTTATTGTTAGTATTATCGAAAGTAATTCACCCATGCAACATATACTTGTTTTCTTGGAATTTGATTAAGTTTATAGTAAATAATAATATCTATGTTCCTGAATTGTTTTACTATCAAATATATAATCCACTGTTAGTAAGACAAATGATGGTTTTTAAAAGATAATTTTTAATTTTGAAGATAATTGTGTTTGTTTTATTTTGTGTAATGGGGACAGAAGGACTACATGATTGTGGCTAGACCACACTAGGCGGTCCATTTCAGCTTTTTCAAATATTGTAATCAAACGCTTTGTCACGTTTCATTAAGAACTATAAAAAAACGTTTCAAAAAAAAAAGAACTATACAAACACGCGCACTATCTATCACTTCTGGATCAAGCTACAGTTTCATCGTCACCGTACCAATTGACATACAAATCTTCTACTACGTCACGAGAAAAGATTTTTTTAGTTTTTTTCTTGTAAAGGAATTATTATTATTATTATCATCAAGTACTACGGACAAAATAAAAACCTGGCTGCCTGCCTGGCTCAGTTTTGCAAGTTGTAACTTGCAGAATTTACAAATGGGCCCTTCCACAGAAATAAAAGCCTACTACACAACACAAATCCTCAACCCCGTCGCCACTTCAACGCCTTCCCCCGTCCCTCGCGATCGCCCAAATCCTTGCTCCTCGCCCGCGCCGCCGCCGAATCCCGAGGCGCCCCGATGCCCGCCGTCCTCGCTGCTGCTGCGGCGGCTGCTGCGTCGGGCGGAGCGCTCCTTCTCTGCCTGCTCCTCAACTGCCGCACGCAGCCGGCGTCGGACGCGGAGAGGGAGAGGGAGAGGGAGGGAGGACGAGGCGTCGCCGCTACTGTCGGGGTCGGGGCCGGGACCAGGGGAGGGGAGGCGGGGAGCGGCCGCGAGGGAGGGAGGAGGGAGCCGTGGCCGGACAGGGGCGCCCGTGACCTGCTGCGAGGCGACCGCGGTGGCCGCGCGCACGGCGCGGCGCACGTGGGAGCTCACCGTCGGGAGGTGGGGCCTCCATGGACTCGCCTTCGGGATCAAGCGCCACATGAAGCGCCAGGTTAGCTGGATCCCTCCATTTGCTTCTCCCTCTCTTCTCTTGTTCACTCGGCCTCTGAGTAATTCTCTGCCACGTTCCTCTGCTTCGTGTGCTCGTGTTTTCGCTTTTCCTCTAATGCTCTGCTTTGGTATGGGATCAGAGCACAGAGCATAGCATGATTTGATCAGCGGCTTTCGAACCTGAGTGATCATAGAATAGAGCTCAAACAATTACAGTAACTAGTTTCTGCGTTTGGTGAATGTGAGAGCTGTTTCCTCCAGTCCAGTAGTCCACCGCTGAAGCTTCTAGGTAGTAGTTGCTTTCAGTAGAGTGTTTCCATCTCTCAACTTGCTAAAAATGTTTTGTGTGAAGGTTGAGCTTCTCAACATTTTACGGTTTGACTTGCATTGACTTGGAAGACAGGTTTGAGTTTCCTTTACTTTTTAGTAGTCTTTTAGTTGTTGCTTTTCTTTCTTCTAGAAAAATGTTGGTCAGTTGCTTGCCTGACTTCGTACCGTCACTGTACTCTGCGGTGCCTCGATCATAATGACGTGCCCAGTACTTGGGCGCGAGTTTAAGATCGGTTGTATGAATGCTCAGAATTTATGGATCTGAACGGATCCAATTTTTACTTTTGCTGAGTAATACATTAAGTCTATAATGCTCTTCGGATCATAGTATTGGATGCATACAGAGAATGGTGCAATAGCTGTGCAAGCATCTACAGATCTTGAGAGAAATATGGAAGGTATACATGTTGTTGATGCTGCCCTGGCATCACAATGATCTTTTCTCTCTTCTGTCCTTCCATCATTTTTCAGGAATCATGACAGATCCAGGCATTTATTCAGATGGATCCAGCTGTTTGGTTTATGATTGCATGAATGTTACTGAAACTAGTCTATCATTCCACATCGAGATGGTGTTTTTCTTTTGTAAATAATCTTCTGGTTTTGTATTGTTTCTCTGTTTTCTTCTGTCTAATAAAAATATGGCAAAAAACTCTCGCTCGCCTTCGAAAATTCCACATAGAGAACAACAAATTCACTCATGTATTTGTATCATCCCAAAGCCCTTCATGTCATAAAGGAGCCAGCAAACTGTTTCTTCCATTATTGGAAGTTAGCTAAATCAGTTCGACTCTGCATAATATTACCACTCTGTATTGCTCTTTTTGAACACATCTACTAGCAAACATATGGTTAACATATTTTTCTTGTCTGTGCCATGTCAGGGGTAATTTGCAGCATGAGTATAGTGGAAATGATTGCTCTCCTACTTAAAGGACAACAGACATATACTGAAGTGGCTTCTCTTCTTGAGTACTTGAAGCTTTTGCATGTTCTTCTCAAAGAAATCTTTTTCAGCATTTCTTAAGTTTGGTGGGTACAAACAAGAAGACATTCTTATTCACAAGGCTAGAGGCTGAGGGTGAGTAGAGTATCAGTGGGCGTTAACTTAAGCTTAAAATCACAATTAACATTCATTAGCATATGCCGGTACAGAATATCTTATTCTTAGTTCATTGCTCAATGCAGCTCATGCAGCCTTCTTTTCGCATTGGTGTGTGACCAAAGAACCAAGTGCTTGCTGCTTTTCATTAGAGGTGCTATCAGCACTAAAGAGCGCCTGACTGCAGCAACTGCTGCTGAAGTTCCTTTTCACCATATAATTCTAAGTGAAGGAAAAGATCAGCAATGTAATTTTAGGATATGCACACTGTGGGATGCTTGCTGGAGCTTCGTTGGATTGCAAAACTGGTTATTCCTCATCTTCATAGCAAAATGCAGGAATTTTCTGGTTACCACATAAAGGTAATTCTCACTAATTATCTGCACGTGAATGAAACACATAAATGTGCATCACGCTCCACTTTACTGTACCTGAATATACTGTCCCTTCGATTTTTGTACTATATAAATGATTGATGCTGTATGCATAGTAAAGCTTACTGATCAAAAGTCATTTTGTTGTCAATATCAATGTTTTTTATAATAATGCATTTCATACTGTCTATATTCTGGCTGAAATAAATGTAAATTTGCATTTTCATTGGATTTATTTTGTGTGGAGATTTCAAATTTGAGGATGGTCTATTTTTCTACCTACGTAGCTCTGCATTTGGTAGAGCTTTTTAGGCATGCTAATGTGGTTTTGGGTATGTACCTTTTTAAGCTTATGAGTTCGTTTTTGTGATTTTCTTTGAACTGTTGTATAAAGCTAGCATTAGTGCTGGGCACAGATAATAAGGTTTACAGGTCTAAATGTGATATAACCCAACTAGGTGTTATCCTTTCCATTAGGTCATTGGACATTCAATGGGAGCTGGTATTGGGCGATTCTGACTTATATTCTCCGTGAGCATTATGAGTTCTTGTCATGCAGCTGTCTGGCATTTTTGCTCCTCGTAAAGTGAAATTTGACAACTTTCAGTTTTTGTTGATTGTTGAAAGTGTGATTTGGAAGTTCTGCCTTTCATTTTATTTGTAATACTAAGCTCCTGAACTGGCTTCTTATCTGGCTCTCGGATGCCCTTTGGTTTTTAGTGTTTGAAGTTGGCTAGTTGGTCACTTTTAAAGTCTCTTTTGTTAACCTTTCTCTGTTTGAATGTTGGTAAAGTAAGCCACTTCACAAGATTATCATCCATGCTAATCTGGAAATTTGTTCCTGAATTTGCATCAGTTAACCATGATTTTTAAAGTAGAGGACATAACAAGGACTTCTAAGCAATTTCATTGCGAATGCAAAGCTAATGAAAGCGGCATTTGACTTGTGGGATCTATGCTATCTGATTATAGTCACAAATTTCCTATTTGATTGGGCGAATAATGGGGTCAAGGAATATGGCACACTACTTACAAGATGTTTTACAAACAGGGTTCAAAAATGACCCTGCGTACTTGGGTTGGGCAAGGATATTTCCAGAATTCTAAAAGTACCTGGGTTACGCGGGTTGGAGTCTGTGACTATGGAAGTGACAGAAGTATATTTCTTCCGTAGGAAATGATTTCTAGCATTCTGAAGTACCTTTTGTGTTATTTAGCTGCATGTATGACATGGGGAGCTGGCGGAGTCAGAGCAGGATTTCATCACTTCTCTTGTCAATAGAAATGATGTGGTGCCAGCATTTTCAAAAAGTTTCTTCTGAGAGCCTGCGATCTGAGGTACCCTAATGGCAACTCTTTGCAATATCTTACAAAATGTAGCTGGACTTTAGCTGACGCAGACTACTTTAGAAGTTGAGTATAAGTATTAAAATACCACAAAAATAGTGAAATACTCCTCACTGAGATGAAACGCTTACCTTATTACTCATTTTCTGATATCAGAATATACTTTAGCTTCACAAATGACAATTGATGTCTCGTTTTCTTGATGGTAGGTGATGGTATCATCAAAGCTGGATGATGTGCAGGGATCACTTTCACCATGGTTTATTTGCCAGTATATAGTCAGCGTGTTGCCTTCATCGAGGTCCCATGTGCTCTCCATCTCTAACTCAACAGGGAAGATTGCAGATCATGGCTCTAGTATTTCTGAGGTAAAATCCCTCAATATCTCCAGCTTGTACCGAAGAACTTTTTATGTCTGCTCTGGTTACTGAAACCATTAAGTCATTAACACAATAATATCTTTTATTTTCCAAAAATTTAAAGAAAGGTCACATCTGGAGTCCTGCACAAAAATAAGGTTAAAAATCACCCAGGGTTTTGTTACAAGTAGCAGTTGAGATCCACTGAATCTTTCTGATGTGCCGTCCCAATCAGTACCAGTACAACTAGTCCACTAGCAACTGTGGGCCAGAGCAACACTTCTGTCCAGTACCTACTCTTTTAGTAGATCCTACATAGGAATAGGTTTTAGTGAGTTTATCCTTTCATTGACACTGCAAGCGCTAAAAATATATTCTGTGAAATATAATAGCCTGCTGTTTATTAACTTGTACCGAGTGCATTTTCTGCTGTCTGAGTTTTTCTGGGAAGCCCCTTCGCTTCACCAAGCCAATCAAATTCACCTTAACAGTATTCTTTTTGCTATAGTGTGAGCATGCTGTGAAAATAAGTACGCAACGATTGTGTTTTATTTTCTCTCATTTGAGACTAGAATCATGATTTCTGAGAACATTTTTTCCTTGTGGCATGCAGCCTTTGCTCAAAAGATGCTGCAGCTACCATACCGCCTACAGCAAATGGACACAGCGTTGACTGTAACCCAGCAACAAGTGTTTGCCTCTGAAGAAACGGTCGTTATACGAGTTAACAGCGATCATTTCACCATTGACAAGCCTGCTGATTCAGGCCTCATATCACAAGAAGGTTCGAGACAACAGCGCGGCGTCGGACACTCAACAATCGCCCGCGCCAACAGAGGACGGAGAAGCAGCAGCAGCTCCGAACAGAACGGCGCCGGCAAGGATAAGCAGAAAGAACCTGTTTCAGCGTGCTGTTGCGTCGCGCCAGCTCTTCCCACTCCTGGCGAGGATCATCCACATGGTTGCACTGCCCCGCCGCCGGACCCAAACTCCGGCGACGGCACCGGCAGCAGTGAGATCATTGGGATATACGAGACGCCGAGGGATTTGTACGGCAAGATACGCCTCGCGCCCAACATGATTAAAGAGCATTACATGCCTAGCTATATAAGTACAGATGGAATCCCTGTTGGAACAGCTTCAGAAGGGCGATGATGATGATACCAGTGTCATGTACCGCATCAAATGACCTGTGAATTATTGTACAGAACTCCCTTGTGATTAATCAATTCTTTCGATTTCCTCTCACATTTTTCGACCTGATTATGATCTTTCGTTTTTGTGAGTTATGACCAACAAAGTAATATATAGTAAAGCTATTGCTGGGCCCAAAGCCGACAGCTAGCGTTTCGTTGACCGAATGACATGCATGTCCGTACGCGCGTCTCCGGCTCGTCCTCGCGCCACGCTGGCATGCATGCCGAGCTTGTGAATTCCTCTCGGCCTCACGCTACAGAGAGCACCTCCAGGCTTCAGAGAAACAATTCTAGCGTCCGTCCCATCCCGCTGCAACACGCAAGCCTGCTGCATCTCGATCTCGCAAGGATCGACATGGCCGCCGCCTCTGGTGCTGCTCTCCGTGGCCTCGTCGTCGTCCTCGCCGTCGTCTCCGTCTCCGTGTGGGGTGCGGTGGCGATCAACGTCGAGGACACGTGCTCGTTCACGGCGCGCCGGACCTGTGCGAAGGCCCTGGTCGACGTGGTGGGCCTGGAAGCTGGGCCCGCGGTGGCTCGGCGGCGACGTCCGACGCAGAGTTAGCTCCTGCACGCATTCGCGATATATATATATATAACAATGTGCTGTAACTTTGGTGTCGTCCTGCTGTTTGATCGTCCAGGACGTACGCCAGCCAATGTCTTCAAGAAATAGTTCCTGAGTGAAATGATGGATCCAGCTAACACGTTCATTTTTCGTCGTGCGGAGTTTCACTTTTGCTTTTGTTTTGTTTTTATCATCAAATGTCGTTCATGTTCTACTCCAGAATTCCATCTCATGAGGCCGTCCACAATGGTGCTGGTTTCATAGCTAGTTGACGGTAGAGGTGCTAGACAAAGAAAAATGACTATTTTATATATTTTTATTTTTGGTGGACCCACATACCCATCTCTTAAATTCTGGAAATACTTGAAATAAATAAGTTATTTGTTCCTAGTGACTATTCCCTCAATTACTTTTTGTTACGTCATAGTAATAGTAGCTAGCCAAATCTAGCCATTCGCGCGCCTAATCAGAATATAATAATAACAAAACAAGCAGAGTTTGGAGTTGTTAGTGCTAGAATGGTCTAGCCTATCTTTGAGGGCTCTCGTTAGAAGTATGTTGGTAAACTCTTCTTCTTAGCTTCTAATAATGTTGCAGGGGCGCGGCTCTCCCTTGGTACGGCTGACGGTAGCGAGGCAGATACTTGGTGGGCGCGGTGGCGGCCAAAGCTACCCACACGGAAATCGGGGCTGTGCGACCACTCACGGGATGTGCAACCACGACGGACCACCCTCTCCGCCATCCGGTGCATGCTTCGATCATGCTGCGCGCTCTCCCCATGGGCCATCAAAGAGATTGACAAGAGGAGATGGGGCGTTCCTTTGGTGAGGAACGTGCCGGTGGCGGCGGTAAGCGCAAGGTAGCTTGGCCCATTGTGTGTGTTCACCAAAGGAGGATGGGGGTCTTGGCACAGTGGATCTTCATATTCACCGGCTTCACACTAAAGTTGTGGGTGGCGGTGGGCGACTAGAACAAAGGTCCGAGACTCCATTTTGTCGCTCCTACGGGATCGAAAGAGCAGCGTGGTCGATCGCCATGTTCCGGGCCTCCGTCTCGTGGTTGGTTGGCGGCAGTGCCACCCTGCCAGAGATTACGGGCCGGATGCTTGGTTGCTGAGCGGGCCCATCTCACCGATGGCGCCCTAACCTCTTCCGCGGCGGTCGATGCGCCCGCGGTCAGCGTGGTCGGAAAAGGACCCCTGCTAGCGGCCAGACGGTTGGATCCGCGATATCACAGGAGCCTACGCGTAGCTATCCTTGTCCAACTCTGAGATATTTGGGTCAAGTTGCAAGGTATCACTCTACAGTAGCCGGAGGGTGCGGATCGGTTCGATGCGAAGTGGAGCGCGAGGAGAATACACCTGAGCTCCACCGCCTATACGTGCTTTCTTCCTAGGTTCATAGCAGCTTAAACGAGCCAAGGAAGTGCGGAAGGCGGCGGCTCCTCCTAAAAGGTGAAGCTATTCTTCTAGCTAGCCATCCGCGTTTGGCTATGGGCCATTTGTGCGCGGATCGCGGCATATGGCGCTGCGGCTGGCGGCAAAATCGCCCTTTTGCTCCCGAGATCGAGACCACAGACCACCTCTTCTCGCTGCAATGCTCCCTAGTGTTGCTTTCGTCACTTGGGAAGTTTGGAAAGAAACAGAGCACGCCACACCTTCGCCAAGCGTCTCCATCTCACCGGTGGTGTATCTTTGCGAGATCATGGGCGAAAGTGGGAGCGAATGAGTGTACTGCGGCACGGTTCAAGGTGTTGGCGCCCGGCTCCATGCGAGTTCGGTAGATTGAAGCGCTTCGAGTACGCCTGCGGGTTTTCTTGAGATTTGATGCGTCCCGTTGCTCCGCGTTTCAGCCGAGCGGTTGTGTTCATGTGTGACCACCTCACGCCAAACAACATCTGCGCCAATGGGCGTGGTGGATAGAGCATACGATTTAACTTTAATGCAGTACGTGTAAATAAACGCTTCGATACAATAATGTTTAAAATCATACGCATTCAAGATATACAAGACCATATCTCTGCGCGACGACGACTAGACGAGTGGTTTCTTGGGCCCACATGATGAGCAGCCAGCCATTTATTCGATAAAGGGAAGGCAACGAAGCCACCGTACTCGTCCGGACTCTGTCCTGTCAAATGTATCCGATACGATACTAAAGCAAAGGTTAGTTAAGCCCTAAGAAGTCCATGAGGCAATACAATCCGAGTCCGCTTCGACAGTTACGCCGCGGTTACTCCTGTCCCTCTCCCGATTCCACTTCCTTTATATATCGCGTGCTTGTTACTACAGGCACGATCGAATCGAACGATCTCGCCTTGATCGCCACGGACGGATACGCAATTTTTCTAGAGGTGAGAGAGAGAGGAAAGGTCATCCATACGACATGGCGGCCGGCGACGACACGACGCCAGATCCGTTAGTCGTTCAAGAACGTCCCGCGGCGGCCGAGGACCGCCGCCTCGTAACCGCCGCCGCTCAGGAGGAGCCGACGGTGGCGATCCCGGTGGTATTAGCAGCGTCTCATTACCGGCGGCGTCGGTGGCGCCGGTAAAACGAGCCTGCTTCGTCGACCGGCGCCGCCGCGCCGAGAACAGTCCACGGGCCAGAAGCACCGGCTGCTGGTTCCCATCGAAGAGCAGGACGCCAAGGACCGTGGCGTCGGCATGCTACCAGCGCTGGTTTTGCACAATTGTAAGGCTGCGGCAGCGCCGTCGTCGAGTAGTAGCGAGGCGGAGACGGTCGTCGATTGGGCGGATAACGAGCGTTCCCGCAAGGGGAAGACGCCGGTCGTGAACGAAGACGACTACTCATACGCAGCGGTCGCTCGCACGGCGTCCAGCTGGATCCGGCGGACATGGCAATGGCAAGCTCCTGGGCGACGCCATCCGGTCTCACGAGCGCCGCCGTGGCCGGCAGCTGCAAACCACCACCATCATCCCAGAACGACGAAGCCGAGAAACCACGGAGCGAAACCCAAGAAAACCAAGAAGGACCGCAACCGGAAATCCAGAGACGAAGGAGAAGCCAGCGAGGGACAGCAGCGCCAGGTTCTGCAGTGCGGCATGGGGAGCAGACGGGGATGTCGTCGGCGGGGTCGACGCCAGACTACTCGTTCCGACGGGATCGGCGTCGTGAGCGACGCTGGGCTCCGGGCAGCACACCTGGGGGCCTCGGCGTCGCCGCGCCCCCGTGCGCCTCTACGGCAGGCTGCTGACCCAGGTGCGGCAGGGCGCCTGCCAGTCGCGCCTGCTCATGTCGTGCAAGAGATGGCGCGCCGACGGCGCCTCGAGTTCCGCCCTGCGCGTTCATGACGGAGGAAGAGAAGGAGGCGGCGCACGGCGACGGGCTGCTGCTCACGGCGTGCGACCGCGGCGGCGGCGCATACGAGCTCAAGTTCAGGTACCTGGAATCAACGGTGCCTGCCGGCTCATTAGTGACTGGACCGAGATTCCTCGAGGCAAAACGGCCTCGTCGTCGGCGCAGACGAGCCGGCGCCGGTGACGGCAGTGGTCATGCTCGACCTGTGGTTTTTCCGGACGCCGGCGGGCAAGATCAGGATAGGTCATGCTGCACTACCGCAGAGCGACGCCCCGCACGCCGACGCCGCATTGGATGAAGTGGAACAGAAGAGGCTCCAGCTCATGCTGAACAACAATGCCGCCGCTGGCATGACGCTGTTATGGAGGACGCTGTGGGTGATGCAAACGGGAGGACGCTGGCGTGATGGGCGAGGTGGCGGCCGCCGCACGCACCATCGTCCCCGTCGGAGCCTAGTGGCGGTGGTGCAATAGAGGCGGCAGCCACATCGTCCCCGTCGGAACCGATGTTGCAAACGGGCCGAGGAACATGCTGGTGGCTCCGACGCACCGTCGACTTCATCAGAGCTGCATGGTGGTGCCCGGCCGGAGCGACGAGGTGACCACACCATTATTGTCGTTGGGCGGCGGCGATGGAACAGAGGAGGGAGCGAGGCAGAGGCTGGCGGTGCGGTAATGGTGATGGTACTGGAGGCGGAGGGTGCCACACAATCGGCAATCGTGGTAACCGGGCCACCATCATCGCCAGAAGAGCCGCCATGATGGCGACGGAGGATGAAGATAAGGCTGCTGCCGAACTGGTCGAGGAACGGCGGCGGCGGCTCGTGGAGATGTTACCAGGTACGAGTTCCAGGCCGCACAAGGGGCTGATGATGCTGTCTGAATCTGAAGCCGATAGTAATAGCTAGCCCTGGATATTATACTACGAATTTTTGAACTCAAGATCGATCTCTACGAACGGCAAATCGAAACTATGCTACTGTAATGTGGATTAGAGCATTGTGCTGGTTTTAGGAATTACTAGGATGAGAACCGCGACTTTTATAATGGTATCCATGAAAAGGCTCCTTGTATTTTGTGGCTGATTGCGGTACGAGCGAGTTCATGCGAGAATTGATAGAGACTACTGGTCGAAGTGGTGCCGGCGAGAGCGTCTCTAGGCATCACCCCCTCACGGGCTCGAGCTAAGAGCTGGTTGAGCTAGTTTTGCTCCACTAGCGCTACAAAAGACTCAAGCGGGAGGGAGCTAGATTTGAGCTGAAATTGCAACTGTGCGCTCAGCAAAATAAATATATAGCTCATCCATGGGGTGCATATTGGGGTTGGTACTTGTTTCAATCGACCACATAAAAGTTCACTTTTCTCCCTTTTGAGCCACTAAATAATTAAAAGGTGCATTTAGT